>JARYGA010048501.1:0-34320 GCA_030545235.1 Helianthus tuberosus | reverse complement strand
TTACTCTTGTCACTATAGGTCCTAACACATGACAAAACTTCCTGTGGTTTCTGTGCACTGAATTCCATAATTATGTAGGCCTCCATAATTACGTAATTCCTTGCACAGTCCGCACAGTTCATTTCATAATGCGTATGGGAAAAAAAATCAAACGAATAATCCTGTGGTGATTTAACTTGACTGCAATAGAGTCTCTTTAACTAGGTCACCAAAGGATTAGATCAACGAACAATCTCTTGAACTAGACCACCCGAGGGCCTATTTAACTACATAAACACATGATATCTTTAACTAGATTGCCGAACCAATCTATTTAACTAGGTCAACGAAGGATCTCTTTAACTAGACCACCAGAGGGCCTCTTTAACTATATCAACGCATGATATATTTAACTAGATTGTCGAACCAATCTCTTTAACTTAGATCGACGAAGGATCTCTTTAACTAGACCACCAGAGGGCCTCTTTAACTATATCAACACATGATATATTTAACTAGATTGTCGAACCAATCTCTTTAACTTAGATCGACGAAGGATCTCTTTAACTAAACTACCCAAAAGGAATATTTAACTACATCGACGGAGGATGTCTTTAAACTTTGGAATAGTACTTTATAATCCAAGGGACTTAACTACAACGTAGAAGTCCATTAAGGATTTAAGATAGTACCGTTGGATATCCTACTACGAATCCCTTATACAAAGATATGGAAGATTCTATAAGGATTTTGATAAAAAAAAAATTTGGATCATACAAAAACACAAAAAGGGAACACATAATCACATAATTGTTTAATTTAGCCTTTAATTTTTTATCTTTGGACGCGGATACTTAAAGCACGCCAGGAATCCAATCCGTGGATTTCATTTGGCACTTTAATCATTTTGAAGAATCTATCTATAAAGATAGAATGATCTACCAAAAATTCGACTTCGTTTTCAAGAAAACGCAATATTCGAATTAAGGTACAATAATTTTAGAATATACAGAAATACCCTTAGGTACCCTATTAAGAATTTATAGTGGTACTTTGGGTGTTCGTACAGAGTTGTAACTTGCGCCTTGTACTTCGTTTCCTTGGGAGATGTGACACCTGTGTCACTTCAACCATCAAAAAAATACCAAACCAATGAAATATTGTATTTCATACTTGGGATTTGTACAAATATGTGTATCATTTGCACATATCAATTCTTGTTCAATTTCGGGCTCTAAATCGCTTTCTGGAAGGTTATACGCGCACTGATGCGTAAATATAACTAGTTTAATGCAACGAACACTCTGGAATAGTGAAATATACTTAACATACCTAAAATAACCTTTACATAACTTAGAAATAAGTTTTGAAGGCTTTGGTATGGCAAAAACAAGTTAATTTGCCTAAAGGGACTAAATTTGACAAACTACGAAAGTATGCCAATTTGAACTGTAACACACATTCTGGAACATGAAAATAAGTTAAAAACACCTTAAATATCCTTTATATAGCTTAGAAATAGGCTTTGAGGGGTACGGTGTGCTAAAATAAACTTTTGGGTCATTCAGGGACTAAAAGTGTCAAAAAGTGCATAAGTTTGCATTTTCGTGCATAACTTACGTTCTGAATACAACCGGACATCCATAAATTTATGTAAGCACTAAAATATTTTATTTTAGTGTTTGGCATGAGAAAAATCCATTCGTCACGCCATTTGGATCGTTTTTCGCGCTTATGCGCATTCCGTCGTAATTAACCGAACAACGCAATCGTACATCCAAACGAACCGACATCCAAGATATTTTTGAGCACATTTTAAGTTCCCTATACTTTAACATCATTGTGGAGCTTGAAATTGGGTTTGACGGGTGTTAGAAGTGCCAAAACACGACGATACGCGCACATGGGCCTGTTCTGCCATTTTTGAAAGTTTCAGACCTGCAAGGTCCTTACGGACCTCAACATTATTAGTGTTGAGGTCCGTAAGCATGGATCAGATGCAGAAAATCATTTTTCCTGCTGATTAACAGCCTTTAAACACTCCAAGGGCAAATACCACGTGTTAATCACTGATGGTGGGGGCAAATGACATACCACAACATTTCAACAAGTGTACGGACGAGATTCGATCACGTTATTCGAGAAACGATCCTAACGGTTGTCCATTTACTATAAATACCCACCTTAACTTCACTCATTCCTCACAAATCTGATCAAAAGAGCTCTAAGTTGAAGCAATCACTTCATACCTGAGCTATTCGATCAAGATTTACTAACGGGGACCCTTTGTAAGTGTTCCTTCGTTCTTTTATGCGTTTTAGCGTTAAAAGTCAAACTTTGTTTGACTTTCTGCATTGACCAGTTTATGGTCAATGCGAAGTTCATTTGAACTTCATAACGTGAGCGTGATCACGATGGTTATAGTCCCTAGTGACTATACCTACTGATTACCATGTTATCTAGGCTCAGTGACGAGTCGTAGTTTCGTCCAAAATGCGTGTTATTGCGTATTTTGTAACCAAACTACTTTTAGGTATCAAAACCGTTTGTTTTGATACCAAACCTGTTTTCTAAACTTAGTTAAGCATGTTTTAGCATGCTTAGCTCGTCACTTTTAGTTTAGTGCTTATATAGGGTCGTAAGGTAAGCGATCTAAACAATCGCTTATACTTTCGAACCCGACCCATTTGGTCGATCATTAGGATCCGACCAAATACCTTAGGTGACCATAGTGTATAGGGAATAACCTTCCAAGGTTATACCTTATGGTCACTTCGTTTAAGTAGTTGTATGATAGGTAGTTTATATGCCTTAGGTAAATTACCAAAATGCCTTTTTTACGCCAAAATTCATTTTAAGCATATGTAACATAACTTTTGGTATCTAAATTGATTTGGTAACAATATTAGATATGTTAAGGCATATTTTACTTGTCATAGGACTAGTTAGGCGGTCCGAACGCGCTTCACGCGAACGACGCGTTAAAGTAGCATAAGCTACCTAAACGGGTCGTAATGGGTCGTAAGCACTTAGGCTAAGTTTCATTTAGTATGTAGGCCTTGTTAAACCATACTACCTGAGTTCCCATACTCATTTGGTTTACGAGCCCTCATTCTATCCGATCCTCCGATATAGGTCCGGTTTATTAACATAATACCTATATTAGGTGCCGTTTGATTCCGTGATCTCTAGCATTGCTTGGTGGTTATCTTAGGACTTCTGAGCAATCTCAAGTGAGTACCTAGTTCCCCTATTTTACTGTTTTCCAAACTGTTTTGGGGTGAAGCATGTGTACCTATCTGTTATTTTCATGATTTCAAAGTATAATTGATTATACATGTTATTACTTATCATTTGACAAACTAAATGACTATCTATGGTTTAAACACTGATTTCTCAAAGAACATAAAATAAAATGTTGAATTGTACTTATTTTATGTTCACCAGACCGATTGTTAGTATGATATAGCGCTATAGGATTAGACACCCCATTCCTGTTGTCATGGAATGTCTGAAACCAATTTGTTTCTCCATCCAAATAGGGATTGCCTTTGTGGTATCCTTATAGTCTCAAAGGTGTAGTTTGATGCACTAGGTCTGAATGAATTCTTAAATCACACATTTAAAGTATATTTTGATATACTCCCAAAAGTGTAGTTTGATATACTCTCATGTGTGGTATTGTACAGAACCAACATATAAATTTTATCAACAAACCAAAACATATTTTTAATATGTTATTTACAAATCCAAAGTATACTTTTAATATGCTACTATAAGGTTATTCGTTTAACCTTACATTATTTTACAAAGCATAACTTTTGATTTATTCAAACACTTTGTTTTGTACATTTTTGCTTGTGGTTTAAGAAATCTCATTTTACTTACCATACATAACTTTTGTTTACACATTACATGGTTTACATTTAACTTGAGTTATACAATAACATTGGACTATTGGTTTAAACATGAACATTCTATATTGGTGGTTTGGTTTGAGTAAGTGACTTAAGTAACGAGGCGTGTGTAATATGATACAAGCATGGTGGATACGCCGCTGGTACTTCCTATATATAAGTGTTTGTATGGTATTACATATCGTAGCGTTATTTGAATCATTTCAATTTAAGTCATATAACATTTTATACAAATAACATACTTTTCATAAGACATTGTTTTACAACAACTTATCTTATACAAATTCATTTTTACTTGGTTATTCAATTAACTTTACATTACTCTTTTACGTATCATCTACTTTATCATCACTTTTTCAATGATTTATAAAACAAAACATTTTACAAGGATCATGACTGACTTTTGTTAAACAACTCTTTCTAAACTTATAAGTCATGAATCCTATATTCACAAAACCTATGTATCTCACAGGCATTTTTATGCTGACGTACCTATTTTTACACATGTTTCAGGTACTGCTTTGCAATGATTTGTTGATACATGCTACATTTAGGATGGACTCGTGCCTTAGCAACTTTAAAACTCGGAAGATCATAGTTGTACTTATTTGATTGTATTAAAACAATTAGTTCATTTATTCAATAAAACAGAATTTATTTATTCCATGGTTATGAAACAATGATTCTGTTACAACACTCCCCGACGTTTCCGCCACGTCTAGTTGCTTTACGTGGTCGGGGTGTGACAGAAAAGTTGGTATTAGAGCCAATGGTTATAGGGAATTAGGTTATTAGTAATGCTTTGACCTAGACTATAACCTTCCTAGGACCCTAACACAAGTTTTCTTGTGTTTAGTTTTAAAACAATACCGTCACTTATTCTTAGGTGACAACCACAATAAGAACATAAATTTCTATCCCGCTTTGAAAACTAATCATCTGTTCTAGGATGATTTATTATATGGTTTTGAACCCTTTAAGTTTTCAAAATCCCGTCAAAGTTGGTCTAAATAATGTGAACACGTGCAAACTGGAAGGGTGGGTGCCTGTACCCTGAGTTTTCTGTCTAAGGCTAGAGTGTTCGTACAAATCCACATAATCGAACCAGTCACTCTTACCTGGGAACTCTTGGGGTGAGTGTCCACTTATAGGCGAGCATGTCTTCGCAATACATTATTTTTGACCTATTTAATTTGATTAATCACCGGGGTCGTTTGTTGCTTTGTAGTAACAAACAAATGACCACTATCCTTGCTTTCATCAGATTCGTTTCATCTCATTCTTTTCGTCTAATTCTCTCACTCGTTTCCTTTCATGTTTCCTCTTTTAGAATGCCTCCTCAACGTGACAATCAGATGGCGAATGCCGAACTGGCGGAAATCATCGCGCAGCAAATGGCTGCTGCCTTCCCAAATCTTTATGCTCAAATGATTCAAGCCATCAACAACAACAATGCTCCATGCAATTTCAAGAATTTTAACTCGGCTAAACCGCTCAAGTTTAGTGGTTCTGAGGGAGCAACTGGGCTTCTTCAATGGTTCGAGAGCATTGAGAATACTTTCCGTCACGTTCAGTGTCCTGAAAATCGCAAGGTCGAGTTTTCTTCGAGTGTGTTTCAGAAGAGGGCTCTTACATGGTGGAACGGGGGTGATGAGAGACCGCGGTGCTGAGGTTGCATTAGCACAGACTTGGGCTGAGCTTAGGGCTCTTATGATGAAGGAATTTTGTCCTCGTCATGAGCTAAGGGCTCTAGAAAGGGAATTTGATGATTTGAAGCAAGACATTGGGGAACATCGAGCCTATACTGACCACTTTGAGGAATTGAGCTTGTTATGCCCTACTATGGTTACGCCTCTGGATAAGGCGATTGAGAAATACATTGATGGTCTTCCTGACTTAGTTCAGGATATTGTTACTGGCAGCAACCCTACTACTGTCAGACAAGCCATTGGATTGTCTGCCACTCTGACTGAATCCCATATCAGGAAGCGCAAGCTGTTTCGGAAGGGCGACTCAAGACCATCTGACAAGACTGCTCAAGTGGAACCAAAGGAAGAAAATGTTGAGGTGTCCAAAAGAAGAAGCGCAAAGCCTCTCAAAACTACGCTGTAACTGCTCAAGACAAACAGGTTGCACCAAACCAGCCAGCACAACCTCGCAAAAGGCAAAACTATGTTGGTACCACACCTTTGTGCAACAAGTGCAACTGTCATCATCTGGAGCAAGAGCAGTGTCACAAATGTACCCACTGTGGGCGGTTGGGACATTTGATCAATGTTTGTCGTTATACAAATCAAGCTGCTGCAAACCCTGCTGCTGTTCAAGCACGGTTTCCACCGGGGTCATGTTATAACTGTGGTGACCTTACTCACTACAGAAACAATTGCCCAAGACTTGTTAACGCACCTCCAGCGCGAGGACGAGCATTTAACATCAATGAGGCAAACGGGAACAATGATGCAGCAGTGAACAATTAGTGTTTTGTAATTCCTTGGTTGTTATCTTTTGACACTTCAAGACAATTCGGTTGTTGCATAAATAAAGATTTGTTGTTTTTATTTCTGCAAAATTTATGCGATTGTGTGAATGTTTGATGCAACCTTATGATGTCAACCCAAAGATAAACTACTTGTGTGGTTCAGTTATCTTATGATCACTTGTGATCTCCCCAAGAACCTTAAACACTCGTTTCTTTTAAGAAACAAGGCCAAACTCTTATTGAGAATCCTTCTATCTTTATAGATAGATCCTTGAAAATCATTAAAGTGCCAAATGAAATCCATGGATTGGATTCCTAGTGTGCTTTAAATGTCCATACCTAAAGATAACAAATTAAAGAATCAAGTTAACTAATTTTGTGCTTATGTGTTTTCTTACATGTTTTGTGGTTGTATGTGATCCATCCAAATCCTCGTAGAATCTTTCATATCTCATATGAGGAATTCATAGTAGGATATCCAAAGTTACTATCTTAAATCCTTAATGGACTTCTACGTTGTAGTCAAGTCCCTTGGGTTTTAAAGTACTATTCTAAAATTGGACCCCTTGAGTGGTCTAGATAAACAGATTAATTTGAAAATCTGATTAGAAATATCATGTGATGATATAGTTAAAAAAAATCCCTTAAGTGGTCTATTTAAGGAGATCGTACGACGGTCTAGTTAAGAAGATCATGTGTTGATCTAGTTAAAAAGATCGTTCGCTGATCTAGTTGAAAAGATCCTTGGGTGGTCTAGTCAAGTCGCTTCATGTTTATTCAATTGATTTTTTTCTCTACGCATTATGAAATGAACTGTGCGGACTGTGCAAGGGATTACGTAATTATGGAGGCCTACATAATTATGGAAATTCAGTGCACAGAAACCACAGGAAGCTTTGTCATGTGTTAAGACCTATAGTGACAAGAATAATGATACGGGAGAAGTCTTGTGTCACACCCCCAAAATCCACTTGCGGAATACCGCCGATTGGAGGCGTGACTGACCAGGATCCAGCCACCAATCATATTGAACAAGCATGTAAGTGATTATAAAATCCAACCAATAGAATTGGTGTCCAAACAAAACATAGTTTAAGTTGCAAGCGGAAGCATAACGTTTAAAACCAAAACATAAGTTTAATTGTTTCAAAGTTTAACATGGCACACAGCTGTCCATGTCCCACAACGACTCTCTTCCATGCAAGCTCCAGCTAAGTACCTATTGACCTGCAAAGCATGTAGTAACGAGTCAACAATAATGTTGAGCGAGTTCACAGTTGGGTGTTCGTTTTAAGTTTTTTCGAAAACAGTTTTCTTTATCTGGCATCCTGCCGTGGGGGTTACCCCGTAGTTGAAAACGTGATTTGTTTGACCCAATACTCTGGCAATCCAGCCGTGGGGGCTACCCCTTGTTTAATTATCTGGCTCTACGGCCGTGGGGGCTACCCCGTGTATGTTACTAGACTCGTTACATATCGACTGCTGACTGTAGTCATGTTTATGTGCCCTGAACTGTCAATGTCTATCATCATTGACGTGCCCAGATCCATTAGTTCACGCCCGTCCTCTGCGGCACGGTGTGAGGTTTGTCAAACCTAAATAGCGCTATCTAACTAATGACCTGCTCGCCATTGGCCCGGCGATTAAGTCGATATAAAAAAAGGAGGGACTTCGTGATAGAGTTTTAGTCTAGTGAAAGTTATCTGTCCAAGAGGACGAGGAATTATATTCCTGAACCAGCACTGTCCTACCCAATAAAGGACGAGGAATCCATGTTCCTTAACCCCATTCCCAATCCCCTGGGAATCCCATGCTTTGTAGAGGGTGTGAACTCACCTTGGTTTGCTCGGCAGTTTAATTTACTTGGTTAAGTATGCTGGTCACCGCGTCCTAATATGGTTACCAGTATAGGTCAGGTTGGGTGTAAGGAAGTCACGTATACCCTACACGTATCTAACACTTAGCATACATGTCATACGATTATTCTTTTTAAGTTATTGGGCCCGTCCTCATTCTTAATCAGCACGTAGCATATCAGCACAGATACAAGCCCAAAACACATTGTCACACTTGGTGGCCCAATAACCTAGCCAAACAGCCCAATCGGGACTAGGTGGTCTCGACTCGAGAACATGCCGTCTCGAGTCGCAACCAGGATGGTCTCGAGTCATGGGCGTCTGGTCTCGAGTAGTGCAGGCATGAGTCGCAACCTCAAAGGTCTCGAGTCCGGTCTCGAGTTGAGATCATGAGGTCTCGAGTTGTCATGGGTTGGTCTCGAGTCGCAACCCCATAGGTCTCGAGTTTCCATTTTGATGGTCTCGAGTCGAAACTAGAGGTCTTGACTCGTTTGTCTGCTGATTCTGGTGCACTTCCAAGACTTGTACGAACCAATAGAATTTTAATTTCATGATTTGGTGTCCTATCCAATAAGGGTTCACAAACATGTTTTGTTGTCTAAGATCCTAATCAAATGGACCAAACATAGCAATTTTGAATATTCATATCTTATTCAATGAGTTCTTCATCTAGGGTTTTCATCATTTATGCAAACATGATCATTCGGATCTTAAGTCTAGCATGCGTTTTACTCAAAACAGGAATATGTATTCATACAATCCATATGTTATGACACTTTGCATATTATTATCCAAAACAACATTTGTCCTATAACTTCTAACATAAATCGAATGATCATAAGCATCCCATACACTCACCATTCAAATATCATAGCCACTCATCATCATACAAGAGTTATCATATGTCATCCATCATTTAATCATTCCAAGCAAGTAACACCATCATTCACATAAACACTTAGTGAGCATCAAGAACATTAACTGGTTGCTACATACTTATGACTTATCATTCATTTTAACCAAACAACTACAAGGTACTAACCGGTTAGATGTTGAGGGTGTGAAGAATCAATGAACCAACTTCCGGGTGACGATCTCGAGCTTGATCCGAGAGTCTTGGTGCCTCCGGTTGAATCCGAGAGAGAGATGAGAGGAGGTTTGTGATGGTGTTCTAGGGTTTTAGAGAGGGAGAGAGTGTGTATAGGAGAGTGTGTGTAGGTTGCCCAAAAATGGCAAGGTTGGCTATCAACAAGGGTTATATACTAGCTCCAAGTTGGTGCACCCTAATGGGTTCCGGATGGATTAAAGGAGGTGCATGGCCCAACCGGCCCAACTGTTTTACTGTTCACTCGAGACCAAGCGGTCTCGAGTCGGGTCCTTGTGTTTTGGTTCCGGTTCACTACATACATACTTGTATAAAAACTATACTTTATACGTACACCTTAATAACACATAGCACATCAAGATAATCACGAACTTTCATTTACTAATATGTAAACACATAACGTTCAAGCATGTTACATCGAGATACACTGAAGGGTTCTAAATTACGAGTTGTCACATTATCCCCAAGTTGAAAGAAATTTCGTCCCGAAATTTGGTAAGTACTCACTGAGGAAGCTAGTTAAGTTGTATGGTTTTCCTGGGGTGTCACATCCTCCCCCCGTTGATCTGGAATTTCATCCCGAAATTCCGTAGCTTCAGCCTCAGTTGTGGTTGTACTGTTTGCGAACAGTTGGGGATACTTTTGTTTCATCTGATCTTCGCGTTCCCAGGTGAACTCTGGTCCGCGACGTGAGTTCCAACGAACTTGAACGAGAGGTATTCTATTGTTCTTGAGGACCTTAACATCCTGGTCCGTGATTTCAACTGGTTCCTCGACGAATCGTAACTGCTCGTCGATGGTGAGCTCCTTCAAAGGAACTACGAGGGTCTCATCTGACAGGCACTTCTTCAGATTCGACACATGGAAAACGTTGTGAAATGCACCGAGTTCTGCTGGTAAGTTCAGTTTGTAGGCCACCTTGCCTATTTTCTCGATGATTTCAAAAGGTCCGACGTATCGTGGGTTAAGTTTGCCTCGTTTACCAAAACGAACCACACCCTTCTAGGGTGAAAATTTGAGTAGTACACGCTCCCCAACCTGGAGTTCAAGTGGTTTCCTGTCCTTATCGGCGTAGCTTTTCTGACGGTCACGAGCTGCCGCCATGCGTTGTCGTATTTGAGCAATTCGTTCGGTTGTGTCTACCACAAGTTCTGGACCAGTGATCTGACTATCCCCCACCTCTGCCCAACAAAGAGGTGACCGACATTTACGCCCGTACAATGCCTCAAACAGAGCAGCCTTAATGCTGGTGTGGTAGCTGTTATTGTACGAGAATTCCACAAGTGGCAGATGCTTTTCCCAGCTGCTGCCGAAGTCGATTACACATGCACGAAGCATGTCTTCTAAGGTTTGAATAGTGCGCTCAGACTGCCCATCCGTCTGAGGGTGATGCGCTGTGCTCATGTCTAATCGTGAGCCAAAGGATTTGTGCATTGCTTGCCACAGCTCTGAAGTAAAACGTGCTTCACGATCCGAGATAATAGAGGTGGGCACCCTGTGCCTCGAGACAACTTCCTTAAGGTATACGTCTGCTAGAGTGGAGAACTTATCCGTTTCCTTGATAGCTAAGAAGTGTGCAGACTTTGTGAGTCGATCCACGATCACCCAGATAGTGTCATTTCCACGCTGAGATCTAGGCAGGCTAGTAACGAAATCCATGGAAATTTGCTCCCATTTCCATTGAGGTATCTCTGGTTGTTGGAGTAGGCCTGAGGGTTTCTGGTATTCCGTCTTGACTCTCGCACAAGTCAAACACTTGCTGACGTAAGTTGCTATGTGGGCCTTCATGCTAGGCCACCAATACATAGTTTTGATATCGTGGTACATCTTGTCCGAGCCAGGATGTACCGAGTAGCGAGACTTGTGTGCTTCATCCATCACAAGCTCTCGTAAGTTGCCATAGAGTGGGACCCAAATGCGTCCCGTTACGTAGTATGCACCGTCTTCCTTTTGTTCTAATCGCTGCCTTTTGCCGCGTAGGGCTTCATCCCTGACGTTTTCTGGTTTCAATGCTTCTATCTGAGCCGCTCGTATCTGGGAAGGAAGACTAGATTGGATAGTGAGTTGCAATGCTCGCACGCGCTTAGGCGTAGTGTCCTTCCGACTAAGGGCATCAGCCACAACATTGGCTTTGCCAGGATGGTACTTGATTGCACATTCGTAATCGTTTAATAACTCGACCCATCGTCGTTGATGCATGTTCAGTTCCTTCTGTTTGAAGATATGCTCGAGGCTCCTGTGGTCGGTGTAGATGGCGCACTTGGTACCGTACAGGTAATGTCGCCATATCTTAAGTGCAAAAACAACAGCTCCAAGCTCTAAGTCGTGCGTAGTGTAGTTTCTTTCATGAACTTTGAGTTGGCGTGAGGCGTAGGCTATAACCTTATCTCGTTGCATCAGTACACAACCAAGACCCTGAATTGATGCGTCGCAATAGACCACGAAGTCGTCTGTTCCCTCTGGCAATGAAAGGATAGGTGCGCTGCACAGTCTATCCTTTAAATGCTGAAACCCTAACTCCTGTGCATTTCCCCATCGATAAACAACGCCTTTCTGCGTTAATGAGGTGAGAGGCTGTGCAATCTTGGAAAAATCCTTAATGAACCTCCTGTAGTAACCTGCCAAACCCAAGAATTGGCGAATTTCCGTTGGTGTACGAGGTGCAGGCCAGTTCTTAATTGAGTCTACCTTGGACGGATCAACGTGAATCCCATCCTTGTTCACCACATGGCCTAAGAAATGGACTTCACGAAGCCAGAAGTCGCATTTCGAGAACTTTGCATAAAGCTGTTCTGTTCGAAGGAGTTCCAGAATAAGTCGTAGAAGCTGCTCGTGTTCCTCCTGACTCTTGGAATAGATCAGGATGTCGTCGATGAAGACTATAACGAACTTGTCCAGGTAAGGCTTGCACACTCGATTCATCAAGTCCATGAAAATCGCAGGTGCGTTTGTCAGCCCAAAAGGCATGACCAAAAACTCATAGTGTCCATAACGAGTTCTAAAAGCTGTTTTGGAGACGTCCTCTTCTCGGACTCTCAGCTGGTGATATCCCGATCTCAAATCAATCTTTGAATAGTAGCTCGACCCTTGCAGCTGGTCGAACAAGTCGTCAATACGTGGTAGAGGATAACAATTCTTCACGGTCACCTTGTTGAGTTCCCGGTAGTCGATGCACATTCTGAAGGTACCGTCTTTCTTCTTCACAAATAGCACTGGAGCTCCCCAGGGCGATGAGCTAGGACGAATAAAACCCTTATCCAAGAGTTCTTGTAGTTGCGTAGAGAGTTCTTCCAACTCTGATGGAGCTAAACGATAAGGGCAAGAAGCAGTCGGCTGAATATGACAAACTGCGAAAGTATGTTATACATTTTTCATGTTTTGACTTTTATGTAATTTCAAACTCTACATCACTTTCTGGAGAGTTATACGCAAACTAGTGCGTAAACGTACTCAGTTTAATGCGAGAAATACTCTGGAACATCAACATATACTCAACATACCTTAAATAACCTTTACATAACTTAGAAATAAGTTTTGAAGGCTTTGGTATGGCAAAAATAAGTTAATTCGCTTACAGGGACTAAATATGACAAACTGCGAAAGTATGTCAATTTGAACTGTAACGAACATTCCGGAACATGACCATAAGTTAAACACACCTTAAATAACCTTTACATAGCTTAGAAATAGGCTTTGAGGGGTTTGGTGTGCTAAAATAAACTTTTGGAACATTCAAGGACTAAAAGTGTCAAAAAGTGCACAAGTTTGCATTTTCGCGCATAACTTACGTTCTGAATACATCTGGACATCCAAAAATTTATGTAAGCATGACTATATTATATTTTAGTGTTCGCCTTAAGAAAAATCCATTCGTCGCGTCATTTGGATCGTTTTTCGCGCTTATGCGCATTCCGTCGTAATTAAGCGAACATCGCGTTCGTACGACCAAACGAACCATCATCCGGCATATTTTTGAGTATGTTTTGAGTTATCAGCGACATTGACTGAGTCGCAGATTAGAAAGGGAAAGCTACACAGGAAGGGTGACAAGGGCAAGAAGCAGTCGGCTGACAAGGAAGATAGCAAGAAAGGTCAAAACTTGAATGGAAAGAACTCTGGTTCTTCGAAGAGGTCAAGGAAGCGTAAGGCTTCCCAAAATTTTGCTATCACTGCCCAAGCTAATCTGGCAGCTCCCAACCAACCCGCACAGCCTCCAGCAAAGAAACCCTATACAGGGAATGCACCTTTGTGCAATAGATGCAACAGTCACCACCAGCCGCAACTTCCATGCCGTTTCTGTACTAACTGTGGGAAATCAGGCCATCTTGCCAATGTTTGTCGGTCTGCTCAGAATCCCGCGGTTCAGAACCCGGCTCAACAAGTTGCTCAGCCTCCTGCTCCGCAACAGGGTCAAGCTGCACGACCACAATACCCACCGGGTGCTTGTTACAATTGTGGGGATCTGACCCACTATAGGAATCGGTGCCCAAGACTGGCGAACCAGAACCAGAACCAGAATCAGGCTCCGGCTCGAGGCCGAGTTTTTAACATGAATGCCCAAGAGGCACAGGCTGACGATAATGTGGTGAACGGTACGTTCTTTATTAATAATCAGCCTGCATCTGTTCTTTTCGATTCTGGTGCCGATAAGAGTTTCGTGTCATTATCTTTTGAGCAAATGCTTCGCGTGTCTAGAACGAAACTAGGCAAATCTTTGACAGTAGAAGTTGCTAATGGTGAACCCATTATTCTTGATTCTGTTCTTCGCAACTGCCAGTTGAATCTTAACGACCATCTTTTTCCTATTGACCTCGCGCCTATGCAACTTGGAAGCTTCGACGTTATTGTGGGAATGGATTGGTTATCCAAGCATCACGCAGAGATAGTTTGTTCTAAGAAGATTGTTCGAGTGCCGCTTTCGACAGGCGAGATTCTGCAGGTTCAAGGTGAGAAGCCCACCGGTGGTCTCAAACTCATGTCTTGTTTTAAAGCTCGGAAGTATCTGCAGAAGAACTATGTGGCTTTCTTAGCACATGTTACAGAAGATAAAGGCAAGGGTAACTCTATTTCAGATATTCCTGTCATTCGGGATTATTCTGAAGTGTTCCCTGAAGATTTACCTGGTCTACCTCCAGCACGCCAAGTCGAGTTCCGCATTGATCTCGTACCTGGTGCAAATCCCATTGCCAGAGCTCCATATCGTCTTGCACCGTCTGAGATGCAAGAGTTGTCTAAGCAGCTTCAGGAGCTCTCTGACAAAGGTTTTATCCGTCCTAGCTTTTCACCTTGGGGTGCTCCAGTCCTTTTTGTCAAGAAGAAGGATGGATCCTTTAGGATGTGTATCGATTATCGTGAGCTTAACAAGCTTACCATCAAGAATCGATATCCCCTACCGCGCATAGACGACCTCTTTGATCAGTTACAAGGTGCTTCTTATTTTTCGAAGATCGATCTGCGTTCCGGATATCATCAACTTCGGGTGCAAGAAGAAGACATTCCGAAAACAGCATTCCGTACTCGTTATGGACATTACGAGTTCACAGTCATGCCATTCGGTTTGACTAATGCTCCTGCTGTTTTCATGGACTTAATGAATAGGGTCTGCAAACCTTATTTGGATCAGTTCGTCATTGTTTTTATTGACGACATCTTGATTTACTCTAAGACGCGAGCTGAACACGAGCAGCATCTTCGTCTTACTCTGGAACTCCTGAAGAAAGAGCAACTTTTCGCCAAATTCTCCAAATGCGAATTTTGGCTTAAAGAAGTTCAATTTTTGGGACACATTATCAACGAACGAGGTGTTCATGTAGATCCCTCCAAGATCAGTGCGATTAAGGATTGGGATACGCCTACTACTCCTACTGAAGTTCGTTCATTTCTTGGTCTAGCGGGTTATTATCGCCGCTTCATTGAAAACTTCTCTAAGATTGCAGTTCCTCTAACTGCTCTAACTCAGAAGAAAATGCCCTTTTTCTGGGGATTCAGACAAGAGGAAGCTTTTCAACACCTGAAGCAGAAGCTTTGCGATGCGCCTGTCCTATCATTGCCTGAGGGTGATGATGATTTTATCGTGTATTGTGATGCATCGAAATTGGGTCTTGGCTGTGTTCTTATGCAAAGGAACAAAGTCATAGCCTATGCATCAAGACAATTGAAGATACATGAGAAGAACTACACCACTCATGATCTTGAGTTGGGTGCAGTAGTCTTTGCTCTAAAGATCTGGAGACACTATTTGTACGGTACAAAATGTGTGGTCTTCACTGACCACAAAAGTCTTCAGCATATCTTCAATCAGAAAGAACTCAACATGAGACAGTGACGTTGGGTTGAGCTTTTAAACGACTATGACTGCGAAATTCGCTACCATCCTGGTAAGGCGAATGTCGTAGCTGATGCATTGAGTCGCAAGGAACGTACTAAGCTTCATTGTGTACGTGTTCAGTCTGATATTCAAGCTCGATCCGATATTCAAGCACGCATTTCTCAAGCTCAACAATCTTGTGTTTCACAAGGTTTAATGGATAAGGAATTTCCCTATCACATAACACCTGCTCTTGAACTAAAGGACAATGGGTCATATTACTTCATGGACCGTTTGTGGGTCCCAAGCCAGGATGATCTTCGTGCCTTGCTTATGGATGAAGCCCATAAGTCTCGTTATTCTATTCATCCGGGCTCAGATAAAATGTATAAGGATCTTCGTATTCAGTATTGGTGGCCTGGTATGAAGAAAGACATTGCCTTATACGTATCCAAATGCCTTACTTGTCTAAAGGTTAAGGCTGAACATCAGCGTCCTTCGGGTTTATTGGAGCAACCAGAGATCCCAGTTTGGAAATGGGAAAACATTACTATGGATCTTGTTACCAAACTCCCGCGCACAAAGAAAGGTCATGATGCCATCTGGATAGTCGTTGATCGTCTTACAAAGTCAGCGCATTTCTTGCCAATCCGCGAGGATTTTCCTACTGACAGACTTGCTCAAATCTATGTAGATGAAATTGTGGCTCGACATGGTGTTCCTTTGAACATCATTTCTGACAGAGATGCTCGTTTCACTTCTCATTTTTGGAGAACCATGCAATCTGCTATGGGGACCCAACTTAATCTGAGCACAGCTTATCATCCGCAAACGGATGGTCAATCTGAGAGAACAATCCAGACTCTGGAGGATATGCTAAGAGCTTGTGTGATCGATTTTGGTGGTAGCTGGGATTCACATCTTAAATTGATTGAATTCTCCTACAACAACAGTTATCACACCAGCATCAAAATGGCTCCTTTCGAGGCTCTCTATGGTCGAAAATGTCGTTCACCAGTCTGCTGGAATGAGATTGGCGAGGCCCAACTTACTGGACCTGCCCTCATTTTAGAGACAACTGACAAGGTCAAGAAAGTTCGTGATAACCTTCAGGCAGCTAGAAGCCGTCAGAAGATTTACGCGGATCCAAAACGCAAACCCTTGGAATTTCAAGTCGGTGATCGAGTATTACTTAAGGTCTCACCTTGGAAAGGTGTGATCAGATTTGGAAAGAAAGGAAAACTTGCACCTAGATACGTTGGACCATTCAAGATCGTCGAAAGAATCGGAAAGGTAGCCTACAGACTTGAGTTACCTCCTGAACTGGGAAATGTTCATCCAACTTTTCACATATCAAATCTCAAGAAGTGTACAGCTGATGAGAACTACTCCATACCGCTTGACGAAATTCGTGTTGGCAAAACACTGAAATTCGTTGAGAAACCAGTGGAAATCATGGAACGTGAAGTCAAGTGGCTTAAACGCAAGCGCATTCCTTTGGTCAAAGTTCGCTGGGAAGCTAAACGTGGACCTGAGTTTACTTGGGAACGCGAAGATCAAATGAAGGCGAAATATCCACATCTTTTTCCACGAGTTTCCTCTAAATAAATTTCGGGACGAAATTTCCACAAGTAGGGGAGACTGTAACAACTGTGCTTGTAATCACTATGAACAGTTCTGTTATCAATAAAACAATGTTATTTGATCCCAATGTTTGTTTTGTTATGTTATACATTTTTCATGTTTTGACTTTTATGTAATTTCAAACTCTACATCACTTTCTGGAGAGTTATACGCAAACTAGTGCGTAAACGTACTCAGTTTAATGCGATAAATACTCTGGAACATCAACATATACTCAACATACCTTAAATAACCTTTACATAACTTAGAAATAAGTTTTGAAGGCTTTGGTATGGCAAAAATAAGTTAATTCGCTTACAGGGACTAAATATGACAAACTGCGAAAGTATGTCAATTTGAACTGTAACGAACATTCCGGAACATGACCATAAGTTAAACACACCTTAAATAACCTTTACATAGCTTAGAAATAGGCTTTGAGGGGTTTGGTGTGCTAAAATAAACTTTTGGAACATTCAAGGACTAAAAGTGTCAAAAAGTGCACAAGTTTGCATTTTCGCGCATAACTTACGTTCTGAATACATCTGGACATCCAAAAATTTATGTAAGAATGACTATATTATATTTTAGTGTTCGCCTTAAGAAAAATCCATTCGTCGCGTCATTTGGATCGTTTTTCGCGCTTATGCGCATTCCGTCGTAATTAAGCGAACATCGCGTTCGTACGACCAAACGAACCATCATCCGGCATATTTTTGAGTATGTTTTGAGTTCCATATACTTTAACTTCATTTTAGAGCCTTGAAATGAGGTTAACGGGGTTCAAACGCGTCGAAAAAGGCCTTAAACACGTGCAGGGACCAATGCTGCCAATTTTGAAACTTTCTGATTCAGGGGGAGTGCTAGCGTAGCGCGAGCCCATAGGGCTTACCCGTCGCGCTACGCGACTGACTATCTGGGCAGATTCAATGTTTCTAAACACAAGTTGCAACCAATTGATCCTTAACCACATGTTTTAAGTTACTTAATCACTAAGATAAGGAGCATATGTGGCTTCCATAACCTTCCAACAAGTGTACGGATGGGATCGAATCACGGTTTCCATGAAACGATCTCAACGGTTCACCGAAAACTATATATACCCCATGCCTTTCATTGTTTTAAAGCACAAGAATTCTAATTTGAGAGCTCTAAGTTGAAACCATTGTTTCATACCTGAGTTCTTGGATCGGGATTAGCATTCGGGGACCCTTCGTAAGTATTCTTTCGTTCTTTTCCTTATTTTTACTGCTTTTCGAGTCAGAAAGTCAAACTTTGTTTGACTTTCAGCGTTGACCAGTAATGGTCAATGCGAAGTTCGTTTGAACTTCGCAACGTGATTGTAATCACGATGGTCATAGTCCCTTGGGACTATGCCTACTGATTACCACGTTGTCTAGGGTCGTAGGGTAAGCGATCTAATAAATCGCTTATACCTCGAACCCGACCCAGTTTGGTCGATCATTAGGATCCGACCAAATACATTAGGTGACCATAGTGTAGGGAATAACCTTCCGAGGTTATACCCTATGGTCACATCGTTTAAGTAGTTGTATGATAGGTAGTTTATATGCCTTAGGTAAATTACCAAAATACCCCTTTGATGCCAAAATTCATTTTAAACATATGTAACATAACTTTTGACATCTAAACTGATTTGACAACCATATTAGACATGTTAAGGCATATATTACTTGTCATAAGACTAGTTAGGCGGTCCGAACGCGTTTCACGCGAACGACGCGTTAAAGTAGCATAAGCTTCCTAAACGGGTCGTAATGGGTCGTAAACAATTATGTTAAGTTTCTTTTAGTATGTAGGCTTTGTTAAACCAAATGACACGAGTCTCTACACTCGTTTGGTTTACGAAACCTCATTCTATCCAATCTTCCGATTTAGGTCCGGTTTATTAACATAGTTACCTATACTAGGTGCCGTTTGATTCCGAGATCTCTAGCATTACTTGGTGATTATCTTTAGACATCTGAGCAATCACAAGTGAATACATAGAACCCCCTCTTTTAAATGTTTTCAAGGTGTTTATGTGAGTACATAGACCCCTCTTTTACTGTTTTCCAAACTGTTTTGGGGTGGAACACATGTGCCTACTTGTTACTTTCAAGCTTTCCTGTTTTCACATCATATACATGCTATGTTCGTTAGTACATAATAGTACATGATTTCATTTCATCTTATGCTAAGTGTGCCCATTGTGTGCATTACTTAGTACATTGTTTTACATGACATTTCATGCTAGGTGTGCCCATTGTGTGCATTACTTAGTACATTGTTTTACATTACATTTCATGCTAGGTGTGCCCATTGTGTGCATTACTTAGTACATTGTTTTACATTACATTTCATGATAGGTGTGCCCATTGTGTGCATTACTTAGTACATCGTTTTACATGACTTTTCACGCTACGTATGTTCATTTGATTACATACTTAGTGCATCGTTTTCACATGCTTACATTTTGTTATGACATTTGGTTTGTTTACATGGGACAATACATTCATTAACATTAGCTACGCCGTTCGTTAGTAGGTAGTGGTACCATAGGAATTGACAACTCCCGTTCCGGACATCCCAGGGAAAGGGGACAGAAAGGAATGACCGAATTCGATGATATAAGACAGATAGACCTTTAATTTGTTTAAAGGGTTTATCACCACAGTCACAAGGCTTGGATGTATGCATTTTCACAATACCGCATAAATGTTCATATTAAATAGTTGCATGCATTTACACAAAACATAGCGTTGATTTAAACCAAGTTTTACTTCAATACTTTGTTTTTGTGCATATGGTTTAGTTGAGACATTTCACTTGCCATACATGACATATTTGACATAGACATTTGACACGGATATTTGACATAGACATTTGACATGGATATTTGACATAGACATTTTGACATGATTTACATCTTGACATAAACACTTTGACATATTATTCAATACATTTGACAATTTGTTTAAACATAGACTTCTTACATTGATTGGTTTGGTTTGATTAAGTGATTAAGTAACGATGCGTGTGTAATATGATACAAGCATGGTGGATACGCCGCTGGTACTTCCTATATATAAGTGTTTGTATGGTATTACATGTCGTAACGTTATTTGAATCATTTCTATATTGAGACATAGAACATTTTATACAAATAACATACTTTTCACAAGACATTGATTTACAAAACAACTTATCTTATACAAACACATCTTTTTACATGGTCATTTATTTAACTGACATTTACTTATACATATCATCTGATCTTATTGTTTTCAAATGATTTACAAGACAAAGCAAATTACAAGGTTCATGACTAAACATTTTTCTTAAACATAAGTCATGAATTCTATTTTCAAAAACCTATGTATCTCACAGGCATTTTTATGCTGACGTACCTATTTTCACATGTGTTTTCAGGTGCTTTTCCATAGGATGTTGATCATGATACTAGGGCGGACCTGTGCCTTAGAGACTTTAAAAGAAGATAGACTATGTTTAATTATGTTCTGAACTCTTTAATTTCCTGTTTGAAACAATGTAACACCTTTGTTTATAAATAAAATACAACTTTGTATGCCATGGTTATGAAACAATTAATTCTGTCGCAACACGCCCCGATGTTTCCGCCGCGATTTGTTGTTTTACGCGGTCGGGGTGTGACAGATTTAGTCAACAGGAGGGAATTGATTTTACCGAAGTCTATGCTCCTGTAGCACGACTAGAGGCAATCAGAATTTTCCTAGCATTTGCGTCTTGGAAGAACTTCAAAGTTTATCAGTTGGATGTTAAATCGGCGTTTCTTTATGGGAAGGTTAAAGAGGAGGTTTATGTCGGTCAGCCGCCGGGCTTTACTGATCCAATCCATAAAAACAAGGTCTACTTATTGGACAAAGCGCTGTATGGTTTACACCAGGCCCCGAGAGCTTGGTACGAGACTTTGTCTCAACACCTACTAGCCAACAAGTTCATTCGTGGAAAAGTGGATGCCACTCTCTTCACTAAAGAGGTCGATGGTCATCTTCTGATAGTTCAGATTTATGTGGACGATATAATCTTTGGGTCAACAAATGAAAATCTATGCAAAGATTTTGAATCAGTGATGAAGCAGAAATTTGAAATGTCATCAATGGGGGAGATGAAATTCTTTCTAGGTTTACAAGTTGAACAACTTCCTGAGGGAATTTTCATTCATCAGTCAAAGTATGTTCATGATATTCTAGAGAAATTTGGAATGTCAAGTTCTACTCCAGCTGCTACCCCACTTGCAACAAATCATGGGATTCACCTAGATCTCACCGGAGACAGGGCTGATGAAACGTTTTACCGATCCATGATAGGTTCTTTAATGTACCTAACTGCTTCACGTCCTGATATCATGTACCCAACGTGCCTCGCAGCAAGATTTCAGTCTAACCCGAGAGCATCGCATATGATCATTGTGAAGAGGATATTGCGCTACCTGAAAGGAACTCTTTCATTGGGGTTGTGGTATCCTAGGAAAGGCGATTTTACGCTCGCAGGGTATTCCGATTCGGATTTCGGATGCTGCAAAGTCAATTCAAAATCAACAACTGCAGGATGCCAGTTCTTTGGTCCTAGATTGGTTACCTGGCAGTGTAAGAAACAAACGTCTGTGGCGTTATCTACATGTGAAGCGGAGTATGTTTCTGCTAGCAGTTGCTGCTCTCAGATCTTGTGGATACAGCAACAGATGCGCGACTACGGTTTGCAGTTTCTTAACACACCTCTTTTTGTTGATAATGAGGCCGCTATAAATATAACTAAAAATCCAGTACATCACACTAAAACTAAACACATAGAAATTCGTCATCACTTTATTCGTGATTGCTTTGAGAAAAAGTTGATACGAATTGAGAAAATCCACACTGACGAACAGAAAGCTGATTTACATACCAAAGCTTTTGATAAAAATCGGTTTAAATATTTGTTAAAACTGAATGGTATGAAGCTTCTGTCGGTGTCGGATGGCATAATTGGCGTTGATGAGAGTACTGTTGCGGATGAAGACGAGAAACAATCTGCAATGGTTTGTCGAATTTTTACTTGTTTTGGTATTTAGGGGGAGTAGATGTTTGTACATAGTTATATTTTCAGAAAATACAAAAACAGTAAAAATGCAAAAATACAAAAACATGATAAAATCTGAAAAAGAGCTTGTGTATATAGGGAAAATGATAGTACATCAGCTAGACGATTACAGTATGCTAAAGATTTGTAAAGTATAAAAGGGTTAAACTATCTCACTGATGATGTGTCGATAGGTTTTCACACATTTAGTAGATTTATTCGGGATATAAACCTAAATTCAAACTTGTGAATTCGTGGGGAACACTACTTGGATATATAGGTAACCCCCGAAATCTCGTTTGAAAGGTCTCTTAATCTGATATACTAGGTTTTTATACTCAATGATGTCTGGGGTATTATTCCGGGACTTCTGCTGAACGGTGGTTCTGACCTAGTCCTTGGCTAATACTTGCTGCAATGCTTGAAACACAGCATTAAACCCTCAGCATGCTGAAACAATAAAATTGATAAATGCTGCTGTTGTAAGCAAAAAGATCCTCTAAAGGGGACACACCGAAAAGTCGAAGCTGATATCTCTATGCGTATACGGAAGTATCGACCTGAGATCCCTCGGCCCTCGCATACCTAAATTATATACAGATATCATTGTAGTATTCTCACCTGTAAGACTGATTATTGGGATTCTGGATACGGGAGTATATTCAAGAGGTGGGACACATGAATGATCTAAGTTCTTAATTCATCTAAATCATATCCTGAGTAAGTTGAAATTTGTGTGGGAATTTAAGATGGATCAGTATATCGACAATCGAGGTGAATTGTTTAAGTCTGAGTATGAAATGTAGCTTAACGGTACTTGTAATTTGTCTGAAAAGCTGATATGATTCCCTAACACGCTCACCAAAAATATGTTTGTAAATAGTTTACTTTGTTTACTTTCTGCAATTTAAGTTTTCTGTATTTCATTTCTTAGTTTAGAACACTTTGATAAAATCCAAAAAGATTTTATTTCTGCTTTATTTTCTGACAAACCAAAGTGGAGA
The DNA here is from genome assembly GCA_030545235.1 of Helianthus tuberosus. Taxonomy (NCBI): domain Eukaryota; kingdom Viridiplantae; phylum Streptophyta; class Magnoliopsida; order Asterales; family Asteraceae; genus Helianthus; species Helianthus tuberosus. Next base: position 10,947 of record JARYGA010048501.1, on the reverse strand, counting down.
GTTGATTGTTGGATTCTTAAGATGTTTGAAGCAGATGCAGGAGATTCTGAACTGAAGAATGAGGAGAGCTTATCTTTGAAGAAGTTTGATTTGTTTGAAAAGTAAAAAACAAGTTCATTAATTTGATACTTGTTATTTTCAGAAATTATTTGAAAATTGTTGTTTTAAATCAGTTTGATTCGTCAAAATGATCAACCAAGGTCATTAATTTGGACTTAGTAGATTAATCAAGTGATCAGAGTCATTAACTTGGATCTGAATACTTGAGTGGATTTCTAAAACTGATTAAGTCTGTGATTTATTGTTGAAAAGATAAGTTTGTAATGAATGATGTTTGAGTAACAGGTTTGGATTTCATTATTCCCAATGGAAGCTATTTGTCAAAGCTTGAACCAGATATCTCAGATTCTAGCATATCGAGAGGGGGAGTCTGTGAAAGGGGGAGTCTGGATCAACAATCTATGGGAGTGTGAAGATAGAGTGTTTATGATGAAATGACAGAGAGTTAGAGAAAAGACTAAGACTGAAGACTCAGGAGCTGAAGACTACGTCAACTTCCAAGGGGGAGTCTGTTGATGCACAAGAATGTCTGTTGACTGCATCTTCATCAAGTCTTAAATCAAGAGAGTCAAGATTGGATCTTAAAAGTCAAGATTAGGGTTCTTATGTTGATTTCGCTTTAATGTACATGATGTTAGATGGGATTTCGCTTTAAGGTACATGTTGATTTCGATTTAATGTACTTGACATATAAGCGAAATCAGATTCATGTTGATTTCGCTTATATGGCTTGACATTGAAGAGAAATTAACATTAGTATAAATACCCTACATGTGTTCATTCATGGAGACCATAGAAGCGAGACCTGATCATTAGCATTGTAACCGAACTCTGTCAAAATTGAATCAGAAAGCTAATAAAGTGAAGGAATTGAATAGGAAAGCTGTTGTAACGTTGCGTATACTGATTCCGCCTTTATACGTGATGATGAACTTGCTCAACTGATCGTTTAGGGTCACGACATGGTCCAACAAAAGGTTATTCCCTATACAACTATGTTCACCTAATGTGTTTGGTCGGATCCTAATGATCGACCAAACGGGTCGGGTTCGAAAGTATAAGCGATTGTTTAGATCGCTTACCTTACGACCCTATATAAGCACTAAACTAAAAGTGACGAGCTAAGCATGTTAAAACATGCTTAACTAAGTTTAGAAAACAGGTTTGGTATCAAAACAAACGGTTTTGATACATAAAAGTAGTTTGGTTACAAAATACGCAATAACACGTATTTTGGCCGAAACTACGACTCGTCACTGAGCCTAGATAACGTGGTAATCAGTAGGTATGGTCACTAGGGACTATAACCATCATGATTACGCTCACGTTATGAAGTTCAAACGAACTTCGCATTGACCATAAACTGGTCAACGCAGAAAGTCAAACAAAGTTTGACTTTAACGCTAAAAGAATAAAAGAACGAAGGAACACTTACAAAGGGTCCAAGAATGGAAGGTTTGAATCCGAATACTCTCAGGTATGAAGTGTTAAACACAACAACTTAGAGAGCAAATTCAGATTTCAAAGGTGTGGGTTTTTGGGGTTGAAAGGGTTGGGTATTTATAGGATTTTCCATATAGAATATTCCTAGCATATTCCAAGCATATTCCTAGCATATTCCAAGCATATTCCTAGCATATTCCAAATATATTCCTGGCATATTCCTTAGCATATACCTTAGCATATTCCCGGCATATGGCTAAAACGGGTATTTAACTGGGCACCGGGTATTTTATCTATCGTTTAAATCCCGGTTTATGGCGTTCCAAATTATTTTTATTACTCTATAAAAATAAACTCGCCAGGATATTACTGAAATAAATTTCAATTGCCAGGACTGGCTGCGTTGTCTGCGTTTTGCAGTAGAAGCACTGTGTTGCGCAGAAACACACGGTACATGCTTAAACTTTGAAAAATAACGTTTTTAGGCGTTTTAATTTATTTTTCAACACGGACCTGATTAAAATAAGATTTTAATCATAACAGAATATTTGCGGGATTTAAATATTATCCGGTCGGTCACCAACGTTCGTTTGGTCGTACGATCGCGATGTTCGGTTAATTACGACGGAATGCGCATAAGCGCGAAAAACGATCCAAATTAAGCGACGAATGGATTTTTGACAAGCCAAACACTAAATCATAGTATTATAATGCTTACATAAATTTTTGGAGGTCCGGATGTATTCAGAACGTAAGTTATGCGCGAAAGTGCAAACTTGTGCAATTTTTGACGCTTTTAGTCCCTAAATGACTCAAAAGTTTATTTTAGCACACCGAACCCCTCAAAGCCTATTTCTAAGCTATGTAAAGGATATTTAAGGTGTGTTTAACTTATGGTCATGTTCCGGAATGTCTGTTACAGTTCAAATTGGCATACTTTCACAGTTTGTCAAATTTAGTCCCTGTAAGCGAATAAACTTGATTTCACCACACCAAACCTTCCAAAACTTACATCTAAGTTATGTAAAGGTTATTTAAGGTATGTTAAGCCTATTTCACTATTCCGGAGTGTTCGTTGCATTAAACTGGTTATATCTACGCATCAGAGCGAGTATAACCCTCCAGAAAGCGATTTAAAGCTTGAAATCGAACAAGAGTTGATATGTGCAAACGATACACATATTTTTACAAATCCCAAGTATGAAATACAATATTTCATTGGTTTGGAATTTGTTTGATGGATGAAGTGACACAGGTGTCACATTATTTAAGGTATGTTAAGCCTATGTAACTGTTTCAGAGTGTTTGTTGCATTAAACTGGTTATATTTACGCACCAGATCACGTATAACCTTCCAGAAAGCAATTTAAAGCCCGAAATCGAACAAGAATTGATATGTGCAAACGATACACATATTTTTACAAATCCCAAGTGTGAAACACAATATTTCATTTATTTGGTATTTATTTGATGGTCACCGAGGCACAGGTGTCATAGTCTCCCCTAATTAAGGAAATTTCATCCCGTAATTTATTCGTAGGACTCTATCTGTGACTTTGTGTTAAATAACCATCAAAGATAAGGCATAATCCTATCATTTCCTTCAATGAACATTCTTTAGAAATGAAAATGAACTGACGGATTCATTTTCAATAGATATTCTTCAGAAATGGAAAATGAACGGATAAACAATAAGGATATTCATTTCCTTAAAGGACATTCTTCAGAAACGAAAATGAACAAACGGAGTCATTTTCAACGGTTGCTTCCTCAGAAATGGAAATGAAGAGGAAAATCAAACGGATATTCATTTCCTCAACGGACATTCTTCAGAAACGAAAATGAACGAACGGAGTCAATTTCAACGGTTGCTTCCTCAGAAACAGAAATGAAGAGGATAATCAAACGGATATTCATTTCCTCAACGGACATTCTTCGGAAACAAAAATGAACGGATGGAGTCATTTTCAACGGTTGCTTCATCAGAGTTGAAATTGAAGGATTAAAAAAACAGATATTCATTTCCTCAACGGATAATCTTCAGAAACAAAAATGAACAGACGGAGTCATTTTCAACGGTTGCTTCACCAGAGTTGGAAATGAAGGATTAAACAAACGGATATTCATTTCCTCAACGGATAATCTTCAGAAACGAAAATGAACGGATGGAGTCATTTTCAACGGTTGCTTCATCAGAGTTGGAAATGAAGGATTAAACAAACGGATATTCATTTCCTCAACGGATAATCTTCAGAAACAAAAATGAACAGACGGAGTCATTTTTAACGGTTGCTTCATCAGAGTTGGAAATGAAGGATTAAACAAACAGATATTCATTTCCTCAACGGATAATCTTCAGAAACGAAAATGAACGGATGGAGTCATTTTCAACGGTTGCTTCATCAGAGTTGGAAATGAAAGATTAAACAAACGGATATTCATTTCCTCAACGGATAATCTTCAGAAACGAAAATGAACAGACGGAGTCATTTTCAACGGTCGCTTCATCAGAGTTGGAAATGAATTGGGTTAACTCTAGATACATGACAGAACTTGCTGTGATTTCTGTGCACTAAATTCCATAATTATGTATGCATCCATAATTACGTAATTCCTTGCACAGTCCGCACAGTTTGTTTTGTAATGTTTAGGGGAAGAAAATCAAACATGTGATGAGGGTTACTAGACTACCATAGGGTCCTTTTAATTAGATCGACAGATGATCTTTTTAATTAGACCACCAAGGAGTCCTTTCAGCTATATCATCACATGATATTCCTAACCAGATTTTTGGATCAATCTGTTTAACTAGACCACTCAAGGGGTCTAATTATGGAGTAGTACTTTATAATCCAAGGGACTTAACTACAACGTAGAAGTCCATTAAGGATTTAAGGTAGTACCTTTGGGTATCCTACTATGAATCCCTTATACGAAGATATGGAAGATTCTACGAGGATTTGGATAACAAAATTTGGATCACACAAAAACATATCAAAAAGAGCACATAAGCACATAATTGTTTTCTTTATTAATTGTTATTATCTTGTTATTGATTGATATAACTTGGCGCCGATTTGAACATGGGTATTCAAGGTACACCAGGAACCCAGTTGATGGACTTTAACATCCTCAAGCATCTATCTGAAAAGATAGGATGATCTTCCAAAAATTCGATTTTTGATTACAAGGAATCACCACATTCGAATTAAGGTATACAAGAATTAAGGACTTACGGGAATACCCTTAGGTACCCCATTAAGGAGTGGGTATTCGTCCAGAGTTGTAACTTGCGCCTTGTACTTCGTTTTCCTTGGAAGAAACGAGTACTTAGGATTTTCATGAAAAACGCAAGTGATCATAAAGTGGAAGAATTTTGGGGGTAGTCTGTTCTTCAAGGAATACGGTTCCTTGATTGTTGGTATTGTAGGGGATATGTTGTTTATACATGCAACCACATCAATATTTGTACATTGCATTGTAAAATAAAAAGATTTATTTATAAACAACAACAATAACTGTTTCATGGACCTTGACAACAAAAGAAAGTAATACATAAGGCTTGAGTGGGGTAACCATTGTAAACAGTTGACTTATCAATGAAATAAAGTTATTTGATCCCAATATTTGTTTGTTTATGTTTGATGTTTTTCATGTTTTGATACTACATGGACTTCACTTTGAGGGTTGACAATTTCGCTAAGAATCCTAACATGGCCCAGAGTTTTACTTAGGGTTCAATGTATTTATTTAAGGGCGAAACCATCACAGCTGTCTTCACAAGTTTCCTCTAAAATTAAATTTCGGGACGAAATTTCCTAAAGTAGGGGAGACTGTGACACCTGTGTCACTTCAACCATCAAAAAATGTCAAACCAATGAAATATTGTATTTTATACTTGGGATTTGTATAAATATTTGTATCGTTTGCACATATCAATTCTTGTTCAATTTCAAACTCTATATTGCTTTCTAGAGAATTATACGCAAACTGGTGCGTAAACGTAATCATTTTAATGCAACAAATACTCCGGAACATCAACATATGCTTAACATACCTTAAATAACCTTTACATAACTTAGAAATAAGTTTTGAAGGCTTTGGTATGGCAAAATCTAGTCTATTCGCTTACAGGGACTAAATTCGACAAATTGCAAAAGTATGCCGATTTGAACTGTAACAAACATTCCGGAACTTGATCATAAGTTAAACACACCCTAAATATCCTTTACATATCTTAGAAATAGGCTTTGAGGGGTTCGGTGTGCTAAAATAAACTTTATGCTTATTCAGGGACTAAAAGCGTCAAAAAGTGCATAAGTTTGCATTTTCACGCATAACTTACGTTCTGAATACATCCGGACATCCAAAAATTTATGTAAGCATTAAAATATTTTATTTTAGTGTTTGGCATGATAAAAATCCATTCGTCGCGCAATTTGGATCGTTTTTGCGTTCGTTACAACTCCCGTCGTAATTAACCGAACAACGCAACCGTACGACCAAACGAGCCGACATCCGAGATATTTTTGAGCACATTTTAAGTTCCCTATACTTGAACTTCATTTTAGAGCTTTGAAATGGGGTTAACGGGGCTTAAACGTGTAAAAAATGCATCAAAAACCAAGTTTGGGGCTTCAGGTACTAAATCTGCCATTTTTGAAAGTTGCTGGTCTGCAAGGTCCTTACGGACCGTATGGACATATTCTTACGGTCCGTAAGCCTTCCCCAGAACCACAGAATTGCAGAAACAATGAATCTGGCCTATTCTACTTGCTCAAATGGTATTTACCCCTTGAATTACACACTATGGGCTGGTATTTGATGTCCCCATGGTATTCAAAACCTTGTGCCCAAGTGTAAGGCCAAGATCATTCCATCATCTCCAAGAAATGATCCTAATGGTTGTGAAATTCCTATAAATAGCTAGCCCCTCTTCACTTCATTCTCACACTTGATCTGAAATCAGCTCTAAGTTGGGGTGTTTGCACTTCATACCTGAGCTATTTTAGATCAAACATCTTTCTTAGACCCTTTGTAAGTCCTCTTCTTGCTTGTTCTTGTATTTCAAGCATGAAATTCAAACTATGTTTGACTTTCAGCTTTGACCAGTCAATGGTCAACACAAAGTTCCGTTGAACTTTGCAACGTGAGCGTAATCACAATGGTTATAGTCCCTTGTGACTATACCTACTGATTACCACGTTGACTAGGCGTAGTGACGAGTCGTAGTTTCGGCCAAAATGCCTGTTTATGCGTATTTTGTAACCAAACTACTTTTGGGTATCAAGACCCTTTGTCTTGATACCAAACCTGTTTTCAAACTTCGTTAAACATATTTTAACATGTTTAGCTCGTCACTTTTAGATTTGTGCTTGTTTAGGGTCGTAAAGGTAAGCGATCTAATCAATCGCTTATACTTTCTGTGACACCTGTGTCACTTCAACCATCAAACAAATGCCAAACCAATGAAATATTGTATTTCATACTTGGGATTTGTAAAAATATGTGTATCTTTTGCACATATCTACTCTTGTTCGATTTTAAGCTTTAAATCGCTTTCTGGAGGGTTATACTCGCTCTGATGCGTAAATATAACCAGATTAATCCAACGAACACTTCGGAATAGTGAAATAGGCTTAACATACCTTAAATAACCTTTACATAACTTAGAAATAAGTTTTAAAGGCTTTGGTATGACAAAAACAAGTTAATTCGCTTACAGGGACTAAACTTGACAAACTGTGAAAGTATGCCAATTTGAACTGTAACAGACATTCTGGAACATGACCATAAGTTAAACACACCTTAAATATGTTTTATATAGCTTAGAAATAGGCTTTGAGGGGTTCGGTGTGCTAAAATAAACTTTTGGGTCATTCAGGGACTAAAAGTGTCAAAAAGTGCATAAGTTTGCACTTTCGCGCATAACTTATGTTCTGAATACATCCGGACATCCAAAAATTTATGTAAGCACTAAAATATTTTATTTTAGTGTTTGGCATAAGAAAAATCCATTCGTCACGCCATTTGGATCGTTTTTCGCGCTTATGCGCATTCCGTCGTAATTAAGCGAACATCGCAACCGTACGGCTAAACGAACCGACATCCGAGATATTTTTGAGCACATTTTAAGTTCCCTATACTTTAACTTCATTTTAGAGCTTTGAAATGGGGTTAACGGGCCCTAAACGCGTCGGAAATGACCTTATAACACAACAGGGACCAAAACTGTAAATCTGCCAAACTAGGTCCTTGCGCACCTCAACAATGTGAGTGTTGCGGTGCGCAAGCAGGGGCCAGATGTAGCAAATCGTTTTTCTCTGTCACACTCCGACCACGTAGAACATACAAAACGTGGCGGAAATGTCGGGGAGTGTTGTAACAGAATTAATTGTTTCAAATCCATGGCAATTGAAGTTTCGTTTTATTGATTAAAAGTGTTACAATGTCTTAACAAACAAAGAAATACAACATAATTAACTAGTCTTGCATCTTTTATTGTCACTAAAGCCCAAGTCCGCCTAAGTGTATCTTGATCAATCCTATGCTTCATTTCCTGAAACACATGTGAAAATAGGTACGTCAGCATAAAAATGCCGGCGAGTACATAGGTTTTGTGAAAATAAGATTCATGACTTCTGTTTAAGAAAATGTTTAGTCATGAACCTTGTAATTTGATTTGTCTTTGTAAATCATTTGAAAAACAATAAGTTCAGATAATACGTATAAGTAAGAGAATAATGCATGGTTAAATGAATAACCATGTAAAATGAGTTTGTATAAGTTAAGTTGTTTGAAAAACAATGTATTGTGAAAAGTATGTTATTTGTATAAAATGTTATATGTCATAAACTGAAATGATTCAAATAACGCTACGATATGTAATACCATACAAACACTTATATATAGGAAGTACCAGCGGCGTATCCACCATGCTTGTATCATATTACACACGCATCGTTACTTAATCACTTACTCAAACCAAACCAACAATGTAAAATGTTCATGTCTAATGTAAATCATGTAATGTATAACCAATGTCAAAAGTGTTTATGTGTCAAATGTAAACCATGTAATATGTAACCAAAATAATCTGTATGGCTAGTGAAATGTATCAACTAAACCATATGCACAAGAACATAGTATTGAAGTAAAACTTGGTTTAAATCAAAGCTATGTTTTGTGTAAATGCATGATCAATGTAAATCATGTAATATGTAACCAAAATAATCTGTATGGCTAGTGAAATGCATCAACTAAACCATATGCACAAGAACATAGTATTGAAGTAAAACTTGGTTTAAATCAAAGCTATGTTTTGTGTAAATGCATGATCAATGTAAATCATGTAATATGTAACCAAAATAATATGTATGGCTAGTGAAATGCATCAACTAAACCATATGCACAAGAACATAGTATTGAAGTAAAACTTGGTTTAAATCAAAGCTATGTTTTGTGTAAATGCATGCTATACTGATACGAACATCTATGCGGTATTGTGAAAATGCATACATCCAAGCCTTGAGACTGCGACGATAAACCCTTAAACCACTTAAAGGTTTATCTAAATTATGTATATCGAATTCGGTCATTCCTTTCATCCCCTTTCCCTGGGATGTCCGGAACGGGAGTTGTCAATTCCTATGGTACCACTACCTACTAACGAACGGCGTAGCTAATGTTAATGAATGTATTGTTCCATTGTAAACAACCCAAATGTCATAACAAAATGTAAGCATGTGATGAAAACACTGTACTAAGTATGTAACCAACGGACATACATAGCATAAAATGTAAATGTAAAACAATGTACTAAGTACGCACGCAATGGGCATACATAGCATAAAATGTAATGAAATCATGTACTATAAATGTACTAATGAACATAAGAAGTATATGATGTGAAAACAGGAAAGCATGAAAGTAACAAGTAGGCACATGTGTTCCACCCCAAAACAGTTTGGAAAACAGTAAAAGAGGGGTCTATGTACTCACTTGAGATTGTTCAGTAGTCCTAAGATAACCACCAAGCAATGCTAGAGATCGCGGATATCAAACGGCACCTAATATAGGTAACTATGTTAATAAACCGGACCTAATCGGAAGATCTGATAGAATGAGGGTTCGTAAACCAAACGAGTATAGAGACTCGTGTCATATGGTTTAACAAAGCCTACATACTAAATGAAACCTTAATCTAAGTGCTTTCGACCCATTACGACCCGTTTAGGTAGCTTAGGCTAGGCTACTTTAACGCGTCGTTCGCGTGAAACGCGTTCGGACCGTCTAACTAGTCCTATGACAAGTAGAATATGCCTAAACATGTTACATAATCAGTTATGTGACAAAGGTTTAGGTTACATATGCTTAATTACCAATTATACATGAAAAGGGTATTCTGGTAAATTACCTAAGGCATATAAACTACCTATCATACAACTACTCAAACGATGTGACCATTGGGTATAACCTCAGAAGGTTATTCCCTACCTACTATGGTCACCTAAAGTGTTTGGTCGGATCCTAATGATCGACCAAATGGGTCGGGTTCGAGGTATAAGCGATTTATTAGATCGCTTACCCTACGACCCTAGACAACGTGGTAATCAGTAGGCATAGTCCCAAGGGACTATAACCAACGTGATTACACTCACGTTGCGAAGTTCAAACGAACTTCGCATTGACCATAAACTGGTCAATGCAGAAAGTCAAACAAAGTTTGACTTTCAGACTCGAAAAGCAATAAAAGAACGAAAGAATACTTACGAAGGGTCCCCGAATGCTAATTTCGATTCGAAAATCTCAGGTATGAAACAATAGTTTCAACTTAGAGTTTCTCAAATCAAAATTCTAGTGATTTGAGCAATGGGGGGCATGGGGTATATATAGTTTTCGGTCCACCGTTAAGATCGTTTCATGGAAACCGTGCTTTAATCGTATTCGTACAAGTGTCGGCAAGTTGTGGTGACTAAAAATGGGTTCTTATCAGCTGACTAGACAAGTGAGAACATGTGGTTGTGGATTAAACAGCTGCAATCTGCTGTTAAATATAGTTAACCTGGTCAGAAGGAGTCACGCGGGCCGCGTGAGGATGTTAAGGAACTGAGGCGGGCCGCCTGGCCTGCACAGATCAGAAATAGTTTCCGAAATGACAGTTTCAGCCCCTGCACGTGTTTAAGGCCATTCTCGACACCTCTAAGGCCCGTAAAGCCAACTTTAAGGCCCTAAAATGATGCCTAAACATTGTGGACATGAAACATGCTCAAAAATATGTCGGATGTCAGTTCGTTTGGTCGTACGAACGCGATGTTCGCTTAATTACGACGGAATGCGCACAAGCGCGAAAAACGATCCAAATGACGCAACGAATGGATTTTTGGCAAGCCAAACACTAAAGCATAATATAGTCATGCTTACATAAATTTTTGGATGTCCAGA
>JARYGA010048500.1:0-15962 GCA_030545235.1 Helianthus tuberosus | reverse complement strand
TGTCCATAAATGCAGCTGGGGCATTGGTTAAACCAAATGGCATGACAGTAAATTCATAATGACCATACCTTGTTCTAAATGCGGTTTTAGGAATATCCTCTTCCTGTACCTTTAATTGATGATATCCTGACCTTAAATCGATCTTAGAGAAAAATCGAGCTCCTTGCAGTTGATCAAACAGATCATCGATTCTCGGTAATGGGTACCGATTCTTAATCGTGACCTTGTTTAATTCACGCTAGTCAATGCACATACGCATTGATCCGTCCTTCTTTTTAACAAACAATATCGGCGTTCCCCATGGCGACGAACTCGGTTGTATAAATCCTTTCTCCAACAATTCATCTAATTGTTTCTTCAATTCTTGCATTTCTGCAGGTGCCAAACGGTAAGGTGCTTTGGCAATCGGTGATGTTCCTGGTATTAAATGAATTCTGAATTCAACTTTTCTGTCTGGAGGTAGTCCTGTTAATTCTTCTGGAAATACATCTGAAAACTGAGATACTACTGGAATATCTTTTAAATCCTTTCCTTTAGTGTTAATGATTATAGAAATCAAATACACTATAGAACCTTTTCTCATACAACTTGCAGTTTTCATCACAGAAATGAATTTAGTAGATCTAGAAGATTTATCTCCTTTAATTGTGATCATTTTACCTTTTGGTGAATTTACTTGAATTAACTTTTGATCACATAAAATATTGGCGTTATTAGCTATTAACCAATTCATTCCTAAAACAACATCAAATCCTACCAGATTCATGGGATATAGGTTTGCAATAAATTTCTGATTTAAAATTTCTATTCTTGCTCCCTGCAAGATTTCAGAAATTCTAACGGTTTCTCCATTAGCTGTTTCTACTACGCATTCTAGTGGTAGTTTAGTTAATGACTGATTTAGAAATTTGCAAAACGATGTATTAATAAAACTTTGGTTTACGCCAGAGTCAAATAATACTTTAGCAAAGACATCATTAACTAAAAACGTACCAGCTATAACATCTGGAATCATTTTAGCTTCATCTGCAGTCAGAACAAATGCTCTAGCATTTTTAGTATTCTTGTTATCTGGAGCTGGAGCTAATTTTGGGCAGTTTGGCCTGATATGAACTTTTTTCTCCACAGTTATAGCATAATCCATTACTGGATTTCCTCTTGCAATTTTCTTCCTTGTGTCCTGGCATCTTGCAATAATTGCAGAGATTGGAGCATTTTCCCGAGTGCTTTTTCTTGCAGACCTTACAGTATGTTGCAGAGGTAGAACCCATATTCCTATGATTATAATTTCCGGAACGAAATTCTTGTGTAAGCCTTTGAGTTAAGTTCCTCCTCTGATCTTCTTCTCTAGTATGGACTAATTCATCAGTCAAGGTATTTGTTAATTCTACAGTTTCTTCTATGGTTTGAGGTCTGACTGCCTTGACTATGTGTCTAATCTCCCCAATTAATCCCCAAATATAACGAGAAATTAACACTGGTTCTGGTGAAGCAAGAGTTGGTACTATTCTAGCATATTCAAAGAATATCTTAGTATACCCCTTACTATCTACACCAGTCATCCTAAGATTTAGGAATTTGTTTGCTATTTGTTCCTTCTCATTGGGTGGGCAGAATTTCCTTTCTACCTTATTCTTAAATTCTTCCCATTCCATATTATAGGTTTGATCACTTCCTCTTTTCTGGAGGATAGTGTTCCACCATTCTAGTGCTGCATTCTTAAACAGATTAGAAGCAAACAGTATCTTATCTTCTTCAGCACACTTGCTTATCCTTAAGACTGCCTCAGTCTTTTCTATCCAGCGTAAGGTTGCAATGGCCCCTTCATTGCCCGAGAATTCCATTGGTTTACAAGACCAGAATTCTTTATAAGAACAACCATAAGGCATGGTTCTTCTTCTTTTGGGAATAGGCATTTGAAGTACAGGTCCATTGTTCACGCTGTTTTCTGGTTCAATGGGTCGCTTACTGCTATGCTTACTTTTATTATCAGCGTCTTTAACAGTTTGAAGTATAAATGGCATTGCATCTATAATTCCCTGTGCTACTATGTGTTGGATAGCACTATTGTCCACTTGATTTCCATTGTTATTGATACTTGGATTCTCATTAACCACGTTAATGTTACTCTGGTTATCATTATTCAGATTTCCTTCATCGGCCATCTGAATTTTAAACATTTATCCCATATTAATATTATAATTAATATTTTAATGTAGTTAATCACATAACACACAATCTAGCCAAAAACGTAGATCATTGCTACTATATTTTTTTTCATATACTTATGCGTCTATTACACACTAGTACAGAAATAAAGATTACAATACCAACAGAAATAAAATAGTAATATGCATCCGTACACACATATTTTTATTTTATTTTTATTTTTATTATATCATTATTACTACCGCTTCTTCCATTCTAACATTCACGGATATGGATTCATCCAAAAATCCATATTGCGCTCATCGTATTTCCATACCAGACACTCTCCCACCTGACGCATCCTCTCACTGCTTTCTAAAATTTCCTCCCCAAAAGTCCTAAGTTCTTGGACGTTTTCTGCACTCATTGGGGGTGCAGGTTCTAGGACTGGGTTTGGAATCTGGGGTGCGGGTTCCTGATATGGAAGTAAAAGTGCCTGAAGTTGGTAAGGATCTTCCAAGATTCCCCTAATGTAGTTATCATGATAATAGGGATCTAAAGGGTCCATACCTGAATAGGCTCCTATAGGTGTGTCTTCAGGAATAGAGTAACGTTGCACATAGTCCCTATTCTCGTCCCACCATGGGTCATAATTTGGGTTTAGGGGATTTGGTGCAGGTACCCTAGGAATTTCGTCAGGGTTAAAGTCATGCATCTCCACTTGGGTTTCCTGGTTTTCTATCTCCATGAGTTGTTCTGGGTTTTGTGGTTGTGGGGCTACTAATTGTTCCAGACTTGGGTCGGCAGCAGTTGTAGCTAGGATATGGAAATTAGCTAAGCTTCTATTTAGCATATCTTGCGTATGGGCATCGGTCTCTCGCTTAATAGCTGCTAAAGCCCTTTGCTATTGCAATTTTCGCATTCTCTTCCTACGAGCAAAAGCTTCTTTACTGAACCATCCTCGTTTCTTATTAGAAAATGGTTCTTCAGATTTAGCTCTAAAGTCAAATATCCCGTCTTCCTGATCAGCAGTATACCCAGAGAGGGCAGGCTGTGATGATGTACCTTCACTCCTAGGTGAATCAGATAACTGACGATTCATATCTGATGGTTCTTGATCACTCATAGTGAAAACTAACAAATAGTCAAATAACATATAACAATTAAATACAGTTATGCACATATTTCCATAATTTATTTCCTAACACAATATTTCAGAATTTTAAGTGTCAGCAGAACACTTCTTTGGCTCAGACCAGTGGCTAGGCTCTGATACCACCTTCTGTCGCAACCCCCGATCCCTGATTCCCGGGAACGGGCGGACGCGAACTCAGAGTTTCGATGGTATCAGTTATTTAATCTCGCAGCGGAATTTACATCAGGACCGTAGTTAGGAAATGTTTATCAGGGTAAAAACCAACTCATTTAATATTAATAATCACATGGGTAAAACCCAAGTTTCTTATTACAATACATTTATAGGGACAAACCCTATTTTATTGAATTTAAAACATCGTTTATTAGGTAACTTTTATAGCCACATTTTTTCCAAGCCTTCAATGCTCTCCAGCTGGCTTTTTACTAATTGGCTTTCACATTGGGTTACCTGAAACGCGTTTTAAAAACATTTGTCAGTCGAAAATACTGGTGAGTGAATCCCAATTTAATCAAGAAACCTTTTATCGATTAAAACAGTATTGAGGATGATTACAATGTTTATGTCTACACAATTACTCCATTTGGTACTATCAATCCACTGACTTGTGGGTCATATTACACATTGGCTAACTCATTGTCCAATGGTAACGTACGGTCAACCTTGACTTACTACTCACAAGTAGTACAAATTTTGTATACAAAACCCCAACATACCGGCAGTCACTACAAAAAAAATGCCATTTAGTGACATACAAATAGTGCCACCACAAAACTAAAAAGTGCCACTAAAGACCTATGTAAGAATGAGCGGCACACAAAAAAAGTGCCACTTGAAGCGCTGACGCTAAATCCTTTTAGTGGCACTTTTTCAATACGCCGCACAAAGTTTTTGAGGTTTTAGTGGCACTTTTTTAATCTTTTTAGTGGCACTTTTTTGATCTGACACACAAAGTTTTTAGGTTTTTAGTGGCACTTTCTTTTGCCTATAAAAGACTTTTGTGCCACAATTTTTGTGCCTTTAAAAAGTAATTATAATTATATATCCATACTAGTTTCAATTATTTCACAGTTAAATATATATAAAATTTATAGTGATACATAACTTTGCTACAAAAATCACATTATTTACAATATTAAATATAAAATAAAAGTTCGATAAAATTGTAAATGTGGAAATCATTCTACTATAACTTCAACAATAAGTTCGATTCGAAACATAATTCAAATGTTAGCAAAACATTGTGTAATAAGTAACATTCCAAATGCCAAATGTTTACACGATGAGTCTAAACGTTCTTTTTGGTGAAAATTTCACTGTCTTAGAACTTAGCTCCAAAGTTTCTCATGATATCTACCTGACCCTGCCATCATCAACCATATAAACAAGGATTAGTATTGATTCAAGAAAATCTAAAATTATATACATATATACATGTTAAAAATTAAAGTGAATGAACAGTAAGTAAATTATATTTATAGACATATTAAAAGTTAAACTATGATAAGAGAGACACAGAGCATAGATGGAGAGAGAAAGACCTACAGATAGAGAAAGTGCCGCCGTACCTTCGTCTTGTGCCGCCATTGACTTCCGTCGACCACCCTTCTGAACCAGCTCCTGCGACACGGCGCAGGACCCTTCTGATCATCCTCCACCTTCAAAAGAGACTTAGATAGACTAGGAGATTGAAACTAGAGAGAGATTTAGAAGACGGGGAGAGATCCGAACCCGGCCAGTCTCCGGTGACCGGCCCTGCGCGTCCTTGCCTTAACAAAGGATGAAAGTTCTTAGGAACAGCCCCGGTTTTCTAGTTCTCCACACCTACATCTGCCGGTCAGTGTCTTTATCATCCGGCAGTCTTCCACAATTCGCTATAGGGTGAGAAAAAGATAGATGGGATTGTCTTCTCCGACGAAACGTCGGCAGCCCACCTCTCCGGAGGTGATGGGTTTAAAGGTGGTCTGTAGCAAGACAATGGTGGTTGATAGCGGCAACGGCCGGCTCCAGAGGCGAGGCAGATGCCAGACGCCATGGTGAAAAATGCGTTGTTTTTCACGCCGATGGTGACGACGGAGTTGTTTTTTCACTCCGGTGGTGGCGAGGTCGTGGAAACAAGGGATTATGGTTCCGTAAATCCAACTAACCTTCATCTTCCAGCACCTAAACAGAACACATACTAACATACGTTAGCTGACTAATTTTAATTTTGAAAATAAATAATCAGTAGCTGCTGATGGAACAAGCAATAAGTGCCGGAATGTAAAAAAATCAAACCTTTGTAACTGCAGCTGTCAGTGTTGTTTTTCCATGATCAACATGTCCAATTGTTCCAACGTTAACATGAGGTTTCCTGACAAATATAAATCACAAGACAAAAAAGATCTAAACATAAATTTTATTTAAGTTATAGTTATCCACACATCATGCTTGTTAAAAACAATATGGCAACACTTGGCAAAACAAGTGGCTAATTTCTCAAACTTCATCACATTCTATATCTGCCACTTTCTGAATGTACAATAATTTCAGCTTGATACAAACATAAAAATGTCTCTTTAACTACAGAAAACGAGTATGATGGATTCTAAATTCAACAAATGCATTTTACAATTAGTAGTACGGTCCCAAAGTTCAACTAGTTTATCATATTTCTAAAAAGTAAACAACAATAATCTCTAAGTTCAAATGTAACCGGCTTGACATACAAAAATCAAGTGAAATCAACTGACAAAGGTTTCTAATCTTTTATAGACGGTAAATGAAAAAAAATCTAGAAAAATGACTCAAGATTCAACTAATGAGATTCAAATCGAACGAATGAATAATAACACGTCATTTTAACGATTGGCACACTTATGCAATATAGATCAAATTGCAACCTAGCTGCTATTATTCGCATACAAACACTACATTAATTTATCTATACACTTATGGTCCAAAGGTTGAATCTGATTGACATATTTCTTAAAAAATAAGCAACAATAATCTATAAGCTCAAGAGTAACCGGTTTCACATCAAATGAAATAAACGAATGATCGTATCCAAATGAAACAAGCAAACAATAACACATCATTTGAATGATTAACAAATGACTCTTGATCAAATGAAACAAACAAATAATAACACATCATTTGAATGTACAATAATTTAGTTTGATACAGACACATAAGTTTCTCTTTAACCACATAAAATTAGTTACGGTGAATCCTAAATTCAACAAATGCAATTGTCAGTTAGCAGTACAGTCCAAAAGTTCATTCCCACAACAACAATTAACCGGTTTGACATCAAATATCCAGTGAAATCAGCTGACAAACGGTTTTTAGTTTGATTCAAATGAAACGAATGAATAATAACACATCATTTTAACGATTAACGCACTTATGAATAATACCGTTCTTCTCGAGCTCCGAGCGTTTAAGAATCGCACAATCTAATGCAAGTGGTTAGAAAATGCACTCGAGGATTTGAACCTGAAAGCGAACTGACCACCACAAACACCATCGACAGTTAGTAATTAGAATCAGACTATTTAAAGTATTTAAATTGTAGAGAAGTATTATTACTGATTTTGATACCATGCAAACTTACAAATGCTTCTGTCCACCACCATGACACCAAAGGTCCGCTGTCACCATCTTGAGCCTCACCAACGCAGCCTCTGCAATTACAAGACGATGACAACCAAACTCCACTCAAAAGTCTAATTCAGATGCATTTTTCAAACAAACTAGTATTTGTGCCACAGGCGAGTTGCTTCCGAAACAAGGCAACAACGGAACCAACCCATAAAAACTGCTACATTTCATATGTACCTTTGATTATTTACCCCACAGATCAGATCACGTGTTTCCTAGTGTTGTGGTTCTCGGCAATAAATATGATATCAAAATATTAGTTTTGTACTCTTAAACACCTCACTTCTCAAGGAAAATAGTTACAATTTAATTAAACTTACCCATTCTTAAATTCTGACCTATTTAGCAAAACCTAAAATTGCTAACCCGTTTGACCTGTTTAATCATGAAATACCTTTTGACCCGGTGAATAAAACCGACCCGCGTTATCCGTTTTATAAAACTGATTGTTTGACTCATTTAATTAAACTAACCCATCTAAAACAAATTGAAACCTAAAAATTTCCAATTTTTTTCCAAATAATCTTTTGAAACAAAATTACTTAATACCTAATAGCTTAAACGAGCTCGAGCCCGCGCTCGAGCCTGAAATAGAGCTCGTTTAGTTATCGAGCCCGAGCTCGAGCTTGAAATACAAAGCTCGTTTAGGCTCGCGAGCCTAAACGAGCCCAAACAAAAATTTATTTATTTTTATATAATATAATATTAATGATGATAACATTGGCGAGCCTAGCTTTCGCTTGTTTAAGCGATACTGAAGCGAGCCAGAGCTGGACTTTTAACTCATTTGAGGTTGTTCTCAAAATACTTGAGCCGGGTCGAGCCAAGCTCGAGCTTTGGGTTTTACTCTCGAGTCGGGCTCGAGCTCAAATAAGTAGGCTCGAACCGAGCCGAGCTCGGGCTTGGCCCGGCTCATTTACACCCCTACTCATAACTCATATTAGACAAATAAATTGATACAAAAAATAATAGATTATGTTTGAAGCAGGGAGAGTATTCACAAGGTATACCACCATAACTAGAATGAGATATATTATGTGTACTAATATGAAATTTTGACGTTTACTTCATATTTTTATTTATCTGATTGATTTTTCTATTAGACATTCAAAGTATCAGCAAATTAAAATAATTGCGAGCAAGACCTTACCTCATTAGTTAAAATTCGAATAATCTTAGGATGGCTTCAACTACATATCTAACCCTTCCATATGTGTAACATCAAGGTTAAGTGGGGGCGCACACATTATTGAATTTTCAGTATTGGTCATGATCTCCTGTAACATGTAAGAACAGAATACAGATTCAATACCACTAGTTAAAGACTTAAAAATATGGAAAGGGTGATTACTGAAGCAAAAGTAGATGATACGACCACCATTGATAAGGTTTGACGTTACTGCTATTTATGATTAAGGTATCTCTTGTGAAGTATATATGGTTCTCATTACTGAAATATTTTGAGAATAAAACTTACCCTTTTTTTGAACGGCCAACAAATCAAATGCATTAATCAGCAAAAGTAAGCCAGAAAGAAGCTAACTTACAAAGTAACACCACATCAACAGAGGCAAAAACAAAACGACCACAACAGCAAAGAGAAAACCTACAGCCTTCAAAAAAAAAAAGATAAATTAAAACCACACCATTTCTCCCAAGATAGCCCAACAACCTTCCATCTATTTCATGAAGATTCGTAATGTCCATAAAGATTATCAAAATTGGCTAAAAATGAATAAAGACTCCAATAATTCATCCAGATTCATCTTATACAATAAAAAACCCTAGGCTACCATACTGAAAATTAAACAATTGAGATCAAATCTTTGCCTAATTAGCTAATCACAAGTTGTAATTAAATTCGGTTTTTTCCTACCAAACACCACCAAAATAAACAATTGAAACTTAAACAATAATAAAGTGGAGTGGTCAAATTAACAAAATTAACACAGAAAATCTAATAAATTTGTTCTATTTAGCATCTAGTCATCCATATCGCTTAAAAAATCTGACACACACATAATACATAATCTATAACCATATATTTGCAAACATCACCATTAAACCAGTAGATTTTGTGGAAGATTGGAGAAGCGTACCAATTTCACCGCCGACGATGAGGATAGGAGAGTCTGATTCTGAACGATGAGATTAGCATACGCGTATACCTATTTCACCATCGGCGATGCAATGCGAGAGAGATGAATTTCAAGTATAAAAAAAACCCTAGGTTACTCGAAGGTTGCTGGGCTATCTTGGGGGAAATGGCTTTTTTTCGGAGAGGCAAACACAAATACGGTTTTTCTTTTTTTTCTTTTCTTTTTTTTGGGAATTAGGGTAGGGGGTTGAAGAGGGAGGGAAAATTTAGAATGAAAGAAATTTTAGGTGGCGGGAAATAATTTTAGGGAAAATTTTTATAAAATTCAAGGAGGGAAATAGTTATGGGTGTAAGTAAGCTCGACCACGAGACTGAGCCTGGATATCATTTATCAAGATCGATCTAGCTCGTGAGTCTATTATTTATTTCATTTTTATTTATAAAATTAACGAAACAGAAAATATACATACAAATATTGTCTTACATACAAAATTTGTAAAAAAATAATTATAACTAAAATAAATAAATTAATGAAACCTATCCGAATTCGAGCCTGTAAAAGTACCCATGAGCCGAGCTCGAGCTCAAGCTACGCTCGGATCGTCCCTAGAAAGAGTGAATATAAAAAGTAGTGGTTGATTATTGAGTGGCATACTTAAAGTGCCATTAAAAACCTAAACTAGTGATATAAAACTTAAATGCCACTAAAAGTGTGTACTAAGCAAATGTGGCACACACAAAATGCCACTAAACCCCTATATTAATGGCACAAAAGCAAAGTGCCACTAAAAGTGTGTACTAAGCAAATGTGACATATGCAAAATGCCACTAAAACCCTATATTAATGGCACAAAAGCGAAGTGACACTAAAAGCGTGTGCCACTAAATGGCATTTTTTTTGTAGTGAGTAATTGAAGAACTACAAAGACTCAATCACCACTTAATCACATTGTAAAACAATTAAGGTTTTGTAAATTATTCCAAAAACATTAACAAAAAGAGGATAAACTCACATTGCTATCTTAGGCTTTTCGTAAGGGTTTCCTGGATATAATCTATAATTCATACAAATGTATATTGGTTAGTATCATAACCCTTTGAAAATATTAATGATACCCTTCCCGAGACGGCATTCCAACAACTACGTCGGGTAGAACCACGACAG
Source organism: Helianthus tuberosus (assembly GCA_030545235.1). Taxonomy (NCBI): domain Eukaryota; kingdom Viridiplantae; phylum Streptophyta; class Magnoliopsida; order Asterales; family Asteraceae; genus Helianthus; species Helianthus tuberosus. The sequence goes on along the minus strand of JARYGA010048500.1, from coordinate 5,753 downwards.
TTGTTATGGAACCCTAAATCAATCGGGCAGCATAACTATTATGAAACTAGGGTTATAATACTTACAACGGAGCAGAACCTCGCTAATTAGGGGTATAATACCCGACTATAATGTCTAATACTTTCAGAATTCGTGATTGAGATTGAAATGTGAGCGACGGAAAACGAAAACTGATGCTATCTATTTATAGTTCTGATTTTTGGTCCTGTCGCGGACCGTGTGAAAGACAAGGGTCACTTACGCGGCCCGCGTCAACATTGGTCAACGCTGTAGCTTAGCTGGGTCAGCTATTAGACTCGCCACGATGTTGACACGTGTCCGCACCGGATGTCTCCGTGTTTCATGATCTGTCGCGGCCCGCGTCAACTACACATATACTCTTACGCGGCCCGCTTCAACTAAAGAAGTCAGCGAAGTCAATTCCAGCATTGATACTGCCCGCGTAAGATGTTGGGGTGGGTCTACGCGGCCCGCCTCAGCTTAACTTTTAGGGTTTTTAATTTATTTTATATACATAACATAACTAGGGCTCGGTTTTCACATACGAGGTGTAATATAAAACATATTAGGACATTCTAACATATAATAGGGTGTTAGACATATTATGAGAGTGTCGGTTTTACCGAGGGTTGTTACAAACGTGCCGCTCAAGGAAGTTTTTCCGTTGCTTTTTAGTCTTGAAGTAGTTAAAATGCAGTATAAAAGACCGGTTGGGAGGTAGTTCAGGTTGGTTATGGAATTGGAAGCACGAACTGAGATCAGAGGAGGAGTGGAACGAGTATAACCAGCTTATGGAAGTTATTCAGCAGGTTCAGTTGGTGAACAGGGAGGACTCTTGGCAGTGGATTGGGGCTGAGTCCTTAGACTTCTCGGTGGCTTCGGTCAATGTGCTTTTATCTAAAGGCTTGGGTCACAGCAACAACTATGTTATGGAATGGTGCCGGTGGATCCCTTTAAAGTGTTACATCTTTGCTTGGCGTTCTGAAATGGGTAAGATTCCAACTGCTTCGGCCCTTTTAAACAGGAATATAGCGATTGAGGTTGTGGATTGTCCGCTTTGTGGCTGTGGTGAAGAAACAGTGGGTCACCTGTTCACTGCTTGCGGGTTTTCCTCGGTCCTCTGGCAACACATTAGCTCTTGGTGTCGGGTCCCGAATTTTTTTGCGTTTAGTTTCATAGATTTACTAGAGTTGCATAATCATGTGGGCCTTAAAGATACTGCTAGAACGGTCTTCCAAGGTATCATCGTTTTGGTGTGTCGGTGTCTATGGAAGTGTAGGAATTACTGGACGTTCAAGAATAAGTCCCCGAGAATTGAAGAGGTTATAGCCAAAGTTAAATCATTGGGTTTTTTGTGGGTTAGGAGTAGATTGAAACTTAAGGCCCTTTCTTGGACTAAGTGGTGTAGTTTTGATATTATGTTAAGCTCTCATTGTGTGTTTGTTGCGTCAACCGCCCAGTTTTGGGTTTTGGCTCTGTTAATGAAGTATACCTTTAAAAAAAAACACAATTTCTTATTATTACATCTCAACTTCCTTTTTCAGTTTGATTATCTAAAGAATTTGGAGATTGAGAAGAAAAATAACAAAATTAAATGTTGCCAAATAACCAACGATGCCCTTTTTCTTCTGTCTACTAATGACAAAACCATTAAATAACCAAACTTGCATAAACTAATGGGGTGGGGTGGTGGTCCATTGGCAAATGCAAAGCCTTTAAACACCTTAGGATGGGAAGGTTTTGAGTTCAAGTCCTACAGACGATAAAAATAAAAGAAATTTACCGTTAAAAAAAAACCCCAAACTAGCTTAAATGAGTGAGAATTTTCATTTTCTATTAATGAGTGTGATAGATTCTTTATGATTTTCTCTGCTCATTTAAAAAGGTTTGTTATATCACTTCAAACATTAATAATAGTTAGGTGACTAACTCCCAACCTAATGGTTTTTATTGAATAAATTATATACCTAAAATACTGATATTACATTGACCAACAACATCTAATGTACAGAAGAATCATAGTCAACACAATTGCTTTTTATTACATCTTGACTTATTCTTTCAGTTTGATTATCTAAAGAGTTTGAAGACTGAAAGAAAAATAACAAAATTAAATGGTGCCAAGTAACTAACTATGCCCATTTTCTTCTGTCTACTACCGACAACCATTAAATAACCAAACTTAAATGAGTCAGAATTTTGATGCTATTAAAGATAAAAGATGGATTGATGCTATGAATGATAAATTGTTTGCTCTATATAAACACAATACTTGGGATATTGTTGATCTCCCTAGTGGTAAAAAAACATATTGGATGTAAATGAGTGTTTAAAGTAAAATACAAATCTACGGGTGAAATTGATAGGTATAAGGCTAGGATTGTTGCAAAAGGGTTTAATCAACACGAGGGCATTGATTTTGAGAAAACATTCTCCCATGTTGTTAAAATGATAACTGTGAGGTGTGTTATTAGTCCTTCAGTTCAAAATAATTGGCCGCTATATCAACTTGATGTAAATAATGTTTTTCTTTATGGTAATCTTAGGGTAGAAGTTTATATGACATTACCTAATGGTTTGAATATTGAAAATCGAAATAAAGTATGTAAATTGAATAAGTCTTTATACCGCTTAAAACAAGCTCCACGTATGTGGAATGAAAGACTTGTTCAAGTATTGGTTAAAATTGGTTTTGTTCAGTCAAAATGTGATCATTCCATGTTTATTAAGCCTAAGAAATCTGTCTTTATTGTTCTTCCGGTTTACTAATAACACACCTTATAGTTACGATTTTAACAACAGGGGAGAACGTTTCCTCAAAATCAATGCCCTCGCGTTGATTAAACCCTTTTGCAACAAGCCTAGCCTTAAACCTGTCAATTTCACCCGTAGATTTGTATTTTACTTTAAACACCCATTTACATCCAATAGGTTTTTTACCACTAGAGAGATCAATAATATCCCAAGTATTGTATTTATTTAGAGCACACAATTCATCATTCATAGCATCAATCCATCTTTTATCTTTAATATCATCTTTATTTAATTATGTAAATTGAATAAGTCTTTATACGGCTTCAAACAAGCTCAACGTATGTGGAATGAAAGACTTGTTCAAGTATTGGTTAAAATTGGTTTTGTTCGGTCAAAATGTGATCATTTCATGTTTATTAGGTCTGAGAAATTTGTCTTTATTGTTCTTCTGGTTTACGTTGATGATATTGTGCTGACTGGGAACTGTGAAGGGGAGAAAAATAAGATTAAGAATCTTTTGAAAACTAAGTTTTTAATTAAAGATCTTGGCTTACTAAAGTTTTTCCTTGGAATTGAAGTGATTAAAGTTATTGATGGCTTACTGTTTTCGTCCCTGTGGTTTGTCAAAAATCACTATTTCAGTCCATTAGTTTAAAAATTGTGATTTCAGTCCATGTGGTTTCACTTTCGTAACCATTTCAGTCCCTGTGGTTTCACTTTCGTAACCATTTCAATCCATTTATTCTGTTAGTACAAGGACTGAAATGGTTACGAGGTGGACTGAAATGGTTACGAAAGTGAAATCACAGGGACTGAAATTGCAATTTTTAAACTAATGGACTGAAAGGGTGATTTTTGACAAATCACAGGGACGCAATCAGTAATTAACTCAAATATAAATTAAAGGACCACTTGGCGGCTATTGAATGAACTACTTTTTTAGGTATTTTTATTGATAAATATTCAATATGCTAATTATTGACCAACCATACGGCGGCTATTCAATGAACTATTCTTTTTTTAAATATTTTTATCGATAAATATTCAATATGCTAATTATTGACCATACTATCCTAGCTCAGTTGGTTGTCGGCCGGGGTTTTGCTTAGAAAGGGTATGGTGAGGCTCATCCCCGTAGGCGGCTCGTGGGGGATGAGCCTCATTCACATTTGAGGGGGATTGAGGATGTGGCTTCACATAATTTATAAAAACAATTAAAAGTTTAATTTGTTTGATTATTTAGAGAGAGAAAGAGAGAGAGACGACAGAGAAAGAAGAGAGAGAGAGTGAAAGCAGGACCGTCTAACCCGGCTGTGGGGAGCCGCTTGTGCCGAGCCGAGCCTCAGGGGGGCGGTGTGGGGGACCGGCGCCGGTCCTAGCCGGGCCTAGCCGGCCCCCATACCCTTTAGTCTTATGGCCACCCCGGTTCGATTCCCGGCGCTTACGGCTAGTGGGGTGGGTTGTCCCAATGATGGATCGTTTCCTACCGAGGCATGGAACGGTCTTGAGGGCAACCCGGTTTTACCCAGCTGTTACCCCAGCGAGTCTCTCGTGTGGGGGCAGTATGGTTTCCGGGCGGAAGTCAGCTTGCGCAACGGCCGGGGCCCGATCGAACATCGCGTCCGGAAGAGCGGGGCTGACGGGGGAATGTCTTCGACATGAACCCGGTGACCACTGGTCCTGTATATAGAAAGTCACCTTCCAAAAAAAAAATTGACCATACTATTATCTATACTATAGAATAAAAGAAACATTTTTTAGGACACTTGTCATCATATTAGGTCTTCTCTTAGAGATAATTATTATTTTAGTTTAATTTTTTCTAATTAATTATAGATAACCCTCTATTAAATATTATTTAGTTTAATAACTTATGGATAATTATTATTTAGTTTAATATCCTTCTCATTTATAATATTATTTATTTGAATTAATTAGAGTTAATTACTGTTTTCGTCCCTGTGGTTTATCAAAAATCACTATTTCAGTCAATTAGTTTAAAATTTGCGATTTCAGTCCCTATGGTTTCAGGATATAACTTTTTATTATTTGATATATAAAATTAGATTTATTAAATTCGTACAATACACGAGGTTTTTTAAGGATATATATTTTTTTATTGTTTAGTACAGAAAATTACATTTATTCAAACCGTGTAATACGCATATTTTTAAAGATGTAATTTTTTTATTATTTGGTATATAAAATCACATTTATTAAACTCGTGTAATAAATGAGTTTTTTTAAAGATGTATTATTTTATTATTTAGTAAAAAATATTACATTTATTCAACCCGTACAATATGGTTCTTATAAATATGACTTTTTATTATTTAATATATAAAATTATATTTATTCAAACCGTGCAATAAAGAAGGTTTTTAAAGATATATTGTTTTATTATTTAGTTTATAAAATTTATTTATCCAACCCGTATAATACACGGGGTTATAACCTAGTAAGTATTTATAAAAATATTTTTAAAAATTAAATATTCTATACCGTACTTTGACTTTATTTCTTTAGAGTATTTATAAAAATACAATATAAGTTTTATGGTTTACTTTAAATCTTAATAAACTTTCTTTTTTACTATACTCACATATTTATTGTAGAATTAAGGTTATGTTTATGGAGTGGTACTATGTGCTTTGCTGCTAGGTGATTTATGTTTTGAGTTTTTATCTACGTGGTGTCTATGACGCCTTTAAAGGATTCTCCAGAAACTCATTACGATGCAAAGGTTTTTTTTTTTTTTTTTTAAAGAGTTAAATGTCATTTTAGTACCTATGGTTTGGGTTATTTTGTTAGTTTAGATCAAAGGTTTGAAACGTTGCATTTTAGTCCAAAAACGTCACTATTTTAGTCCACTGGGTTAACTCCATCCCTTTATTTTGTTAACTAGAAGGGCATTTCGGTCATTTTAAATGTTATTCTGTTAAATAGAAGGGCAATTCGACCATATAAAATGATCGAATTACCCTTCTAGCTAACATAAA
>JARYGA010048499.1:0-140677 GCA_030545235.1 Helianthus tuberosus | reverse complement strand
TAACTACTTTCCATTCGACTAATCACTGGACCATTAGTGATTAATCGTTAAGTCAACCGTTCATTACGACGGTTTGACTTTTAAGCTAAAACTAAGCAAAAACTTAATTAAAGAAGGTTAAACAAACTTACAAGAGTCCTATGAACTACCAGAGATCACTTGAGAGAAGTCTTGAGCTCCAGAGATGTTCCCAAAGTGCAGGAATGAGTTGTGATCAAATGGTTGCACTTAGGAGCTTTATATAGTGATTTAATCACCATAAAATGTTGACACACAAGTCTACAACTAACCACAACATTCCCACAAGTGTCCCTAGTGTTTAGGGGTTGTTTAGGGGTCAAGCAAGATGAGGAAAATCGGATAAAATCGATTAGAAGGCAAATGGCAGACAAAGAACACAAAAATCTAGATCAGGTAGGCTTAGGCGTGACGCGAAGACCCCCCCTTGGGGCTTCGCGTCGCGCGACACCCCTCTGCACAAAATCTGAATTTTTAGATTTTTACTCTTTGATCCTTGGCTCTTCAAAACTTTGCTAAGACTTCATTTCTTGCACTATGAACCCTCCAACTTGCCTTATAAGGGCTTTAAGACATTTACCCACTTTGTTTAGTCCTCGGTTAACTTTATTGTCACCCGAAAAGTCCTAAACTTTCAACGTTGACGCTTTAACCCCTTGTAAACGAATTTGATCATAACTTTCTCATACGATAATGAAACTTTATGAAATTTATATCGTGTATTCTAGTGAGCATAATTAACCCTTACAAAGCTTCGGGTTTGTCAAAAGGTCACTCAGAGGTATAACTTAAACATGTTGACACATTTGACCCCTGTAGTTTGTAATCTCTCACTTTCCTTCATATTTAGCTTCGTATGATCCATGATTTATTCATTAGAAGGTATGAGCATCACGTAGGGTTATTGTACAATATATTTATTCACTGTTGACATTTAGAACACGTATCTTCACATACTTTCCATGTTTGTCAACTTTAATCCTTCTATAACATTCTTTCACACGTTCAAACATTATGACACGTGTCAACACATTATAGAACGTGAATTTTCGAGGTGTTACATCCTCACCCCCTTAAAAGAAATCTCGACCTCGAGATTTGTTAAAGTAAAGGAAGTATTTTCTGCCTTATATTGGGCTTAATCTTCCCCAGTACCTTTGAGCCTCTAAGGCACTCCAATTGACCTTTATAATAGGTACATGTATCTTTTTGGAGCTTCTAATCCTGTCGATCCTTAATCGACATAGGTTGCTCACCATATCATAAATCTGCATATCATTATGTGATAGTGCTTTTCGACTTATTGGCGAAACACATCATTCAGTCACTAGTGTGTAATGTACTTCGAGTTCCGCCAAACTCCTTAAATAGGTTTTAGCTTATAAGCTACTTGATCTTGATACATTCGATTTCCTTCGAATGATTCTATACATTCAGAGCTTAACTAGCCTGATAATTTAACAATTTGGTACTATCAGATATAAAGCTTTTACAATAACTGTAGCCCTAAGCGAGATGTTTGTCCTAACATCCACTTGCCTCTCAGGAGATAAACAGGGTGGTTCTTATAAAGAAGATAATTATGACACACAGAGATGTCAGAGATTTCCGTAATCTCAGGCTTTGGCTCATCTATCGATGTCGGTGTCAGATAAATGACACATTCTCTTTACAATTGCAAAGATGTCCTAAGTAGAGATACTTATAAGGACATTTTTATATTGGATATCTTCTTTGAATACTACTAGTCGACTTTAGTACAATATGACCATTGGGATATCTTAGGGGTTCCATGCATTAAACCTCCATACTGATCAGGCATGGAAGCAATCTATGGGACGCACTAAGATACACCAATCCTCATATGGCACTTTTATCAAACATAGTTTGGCATTCGCAGGCGATAGAAAAACAATGAGAAAAATAATTAAAATAACATATGTTGTCGTACTCTATGCGAAGAAAGAGTACTCTTAGATTTTTCGGAAGGATTCCTTGCTGATACTAGAAGAATCGGTTACTATGGTTTCCTTGGTAAGTTATACCTTGTGGATAATATAAAAGTTTGCTAAGCTTATGGTTTATGAAGATTTATTATTGCCTGTATTAAATCAGGACACTTAGCAGAAATTATCATTGGTAAATGATAAGGAATGTACTAGATGACCTCGTGAACTGCCTCTTGGCATTCATCAGGTGAGTTCAGGCATTTCTTCCTTTAACCTTTCCAGGCTTAGCTGCGCCTTCTTTGGCAGCTTTATGGAATCTAGTTCTGATGCGGCCTTATTCACCACAGCCGTGATAGACTGCATTCTTTATGTCCCTACATTCATGGGAAAAGATGACCTGTTCCTTAGCAGATGTCACACTGCTTTGGTCCTGGTTCTATACGACACCGTCCCTAGTGTCTTTTATAACAATTCTTACATACAAGCTTCTTACTGAACTTTCGTTGCTTTCTATTAAGCCTGTACTTGCTTTCTTTCTTAGATTTCTGGGAGTTATCCTCCTCCTTTGGTTCATCCTTCATATTCGAAGTGTGAGCAAAGTTCTTCTCATGAGCAATTGAACGTGGTTTTGAATGAAATTTAGAGCGAGAAGCATTCGGCTCTTTGGATTGTTTCATGAACTTTTCCCATGGCCTTTCAAACTACTGCGTTAACCACCGTTTGGAGATCAACTCCATTAATATTGAGGTTTACGTTTGATACATTATTTTCTCTTGTCGCATTAATAGCATCGCGACTGTTGCCTATCTCATCCGAGTTTTTCCATACTCAAAACTTGGTACTAATTACCAAATTAAACCATTATTAGTCATCATCCTGATGACCTGACATAGATTAGCCACGGCATCCACGAACCATATAGGCCATTATGTTTCGAACATTCTTAATGAATGCTATTTAAATGTATATCTATTACATTTAGCTTAGGTCACAAAAGACCACTAATGGCATTTAAAGTTTGGAGCGAGTCCAATACCTGTTTGACAGGGGACCATAATGTCACAACTGTCTTTGTCACAAGGACGATTATAAATAGCTCAAAGGCTAGCCTTACATGACTTTGGTTATATATATACATATATGGCATAGAAGCCTGTCGCGAGGGACGTAGGAAGATATGGCATAAAGCCCATTCATGAAGGACATAAGTAATCATATGGCACGAAGGCCATGTCGTGATGACATTTAGATACGACACAAATGGCCTTGTCTCTAGGACGTTATAGGATATGGCACTAAGGCCTGTCACCAGGGATGTTAACATTTAGTATGTTAACTTGTCACGAACGACGAATAATAGCACGGAGGCTTGTTATGGGTGACTTGAAATATAACTTGTGGATTTGTCACTAGGACATAAATTCATAGGCTGCCATCTTATTAGATCAGGAGTTTTAAGGCTTGAACATAGTTCTTCACCTTTGGACAGGGAGTCATAGACTACAACTGTCATCGTCTTGAAAGGCGATTCCCTTGACTGAAAGGTAAACCAATTAACATCACTAATGGATGTCTAAATATAATTATCGTATCTAATGATATTAGTCATGATCACATCGATCATATTGACTATTAGGTTTGGGTATAATCCCACCATTTTGAATAGGGGATCATAGAGATCACCACTATTTTGTCTTATCGACAATAGAGTAAAGTAGAGCCCGTAGGAAATTCATCACTAGGGATGTAATTATTATGAATTTATGATCATCATACCGATGATACTAGTCAGGATCGCAATGATCATATAGACTATTAGGCTTGAGCGCAGCTCACTACCTTAAACAGGGGATCATAGAGATCATAATGTTTGTGTCACAAAGGGACAATATAATATGGCCCGTAGGCGAAACATCACTAATGGATGTTTATAATGAATTCATCATTTCAGATGATATAAGTCAGGATTGCATTAATCATATTGACTATTTGGCTTGAGCATAGCTCACCACCTTAGACAAGGAATCATAAAGATCATAATGTCAATGTCTCAGACGGACAATTTATTATAGCCCGTAGGCACTTCATCACTCACGGATGTTTATAATATGATCATCTTATAAGATGATATAAGACATGATTTCTAGATCATAAGGCCAACTAGGAATTTAAAATTTTCCAATATAGGGATGACTGTTGTGATTTTATCGAATCACATTTGTCAGGAGCGCTAACATGTTCTTAGGTGTTAACAAGGATCTGAATCCCTTGAGTAGGTTTCACCATCTTGGCCGCGTAGGCTAGGTTTCACCTTTAAGATTCTTTTTAACATGCATAATGGCAGGAAAGGAAGGATATTTATTTTATTCAGGATTTTTAGCATAAATCCTAATTTATAAGTTAATAATAGCACAAATGGCTTAGTCGCGTAGACAAGTTTAATTTATAAGCCATGATTTCAGATAATCGAGGCAATTTAGTAATAGCACAAAAGGCATAGTCACGTGGACAAGTTTAATTTATAAGCCATGATTTCAGAGAATCGAGACATTAAGGTTTGAATCAAAGTTCATTACCTTTTCTTGACAGGGAGTTGTAGGCTACCACTGTCTTTAGTCTCAGAGGACATTAACTATAGCCCGTAGGCACTTCCCTTCTAAGGGATGTTTATAATATGATCATCTTATAGGATGATATAAGCCATGATTTCAGAGAATCGAGGCTTTAAGGTTTGAATCAAAGTTCATTACCTTTTTCAGATAGGGAGTCATAGCTACCAGTGTCTTTTGGCTCATGTAGAAATGAGCTAGGCCCGTAGGCATTATATTACCAACGTATGGTCAAAATATGATCATCTTAATTGATGATCTAAACCCATGATTCAGAGATCAATAAGTTGGGTTAGGGATCTTTTAAAGAATCCGTATATAAAAATGACGTGTATAATTTTAACGAATCACGTCTGCCAGGAGTGTTAACATATTTACAGATGTTAACAGGGATTCGAATCTTTTAAACAGGTCTTACCATCATGGCCCGGCCTTAAAATGACCCGAAGGCTAGGTTTCACTCTTAAGATTCTTATTAATATTTAACACAGAACAATCCTAAATTGAGGTGTTAAATATGAATCTGAATCTAATTATGGAACTACCATCTTGGCCCTGTCTTAAAATGACACGTGGCTAGGTCTTGTCCTTTTTAGATTTTGCCATTTTATTATAATGGTAGATCTTATAAAAGGAATGTTATTTGTTTTTTCATTTATTTCATATTTCATATTTAGAATGAAAACTTAATTTTAATCAATCCACTATATAAAAATAAAAGTACACAGTTGCCCTAAGCGGGACTTGAAAGGAATAATGTGTCCTCGGAGGGACTGAAAGATAAATATGTCCTTATGAGGACTAATAAGGAATGATCTTTAGTAAAAGGAGTTTCTTCTTCATTTTATTTCTGAATGCTTTCTCCTTGGATGCTTGTTTCATTCTAGCCGCGGTACGAAGCTCAGCATTTCAAGGCTCCGGATGTGGAGAATTTCTAATACAGCTTCTTCGCTTGGCGACGTAACAATATAAAAATTTGGAAGCAAAATTTCTAGATTAGGATTTAGAATATTCCTATGTTAAGTCTAGACTCAGAATTTTGAAATGTGCAATTGTGTAACTGAGATTAAACACAATAGGCTAGTGTTTAATTCACTCAGTGTTGGCTCTGATACCAACCTGTCACACCCCGACTTTCCACGTGTCACCGGTGGGCCCGGTGGGGAGTATCGTGACGTAGTTGGTAACATCATAGTTAAACAACACAATATATAAATGCACAGCGGAAGCAAAAGATAAATGTATTAAAATCCGAATATAAAGTAATATCAAGTATTACAACGGAAAGTAAAGGATCCACAGGCGGATCTTAAAACATATCATTTGTTCAACAGACTTTAGACGCCTAGAACTTGCAAGATTCCTTATTAGCGCCCTGAGCTTCCAGCCAATTACGTTCAGTACCTGTCACTTAACCCTTTTGGAAAATACGTCAGTTTTCACTGGTAAATACACTCAACCGACTCATTTGAAAGAGTTTAAGAAAATCGATTTAGATGCACCAGGCACAAAACATTTTATAACTTGATTAAAATGCACAGAGGCAAAATTAATCTTTTATAACTTGGGACAATTATTTAATATTATAATCTCGTAAAAGAATTACATGTCACTTATGCATTCAGTAGCCCGGATCGTGTCCGGGTTAAAGATTAATAGACACACCACAAGTATAGGCCCACAAAAAAGTGAGATACCGTTTTTACATAATGCAACTGTCAGGTGTATGCCTACACCCCGTGCATAAGTCGTGGCCATTTTATAATACAATGATGTCAAGGATATCCGGGACATGGTCATTAACCCCCCAAAGGCTTCAAGCAAACAAAACATATTTAAACGAGCCGATCAAATTATTCAATTAACCACCTAACGATGGAATATTTGATGCCCGAACAAGCGGTATTTTATAATACCGTACCCCCAGCCCGTATAGGGAAAATAAGTTAAGAGTATTTACCTGAGCTAGCTCCTGTCTTAAATAGCAAGAATTTAATAACTCAGCCGTATTCACTTAAGTAAGCGTAGGTACCATTTACCGGAAGGCTCTAGTCTGGAATGATGGTATAAATAACTAATTAGAATGCTAACGGGTCTTTAATTAAGCCTAAGCTTAGACCGGTTAGTCTTACAGGAAGATACGGTTCGTACGCACGATTAAGCGAAGACCGGAATAGAATGTGATTTAAACCCGACATGTTCAGAGACTTGTCTTATATGGGTATTTCATACACATTCTGGATTTTGAGATAAAACCAATAAGGTTTGACCCGTTTCGGCTAATTTATGTAAACTTGTTACATAAACCGAACCGTACGCGTAATAAGCGTGACGGGTATTCATGAGAGCTATATACAGGTTTCCTAAGTTAATTTATGCCTCAAATATGTTGTGACATCAGTAAGATGTCTTTCATTATGCCCGAAACGTATTTAAACACAAACTTTGCCCCGTAGGGGTAGTTTGGTCATTTAAGAGGTTATAAAAGAGTTTAAGTATTTACCTGAGTTACAGGTCTGATATAATCAGCAAAAATACTTATTTTTATAAGTTATAACAGTAGGATATTTTATATATATGTGAAATTTATCAATTATAACCAAACTATGCACCGTAGGGGCATTTTGGTAATTTCACATAAGCCGAAAAGCTCAAAACCGAAGTATGAGTTAAACAACTTTTGCTTACTATTAAAATATTATAATTTTCCTAAAATATCAGTAGGTATTAACCCTTGTATGTTTAAAATAGTTTTAATACATACTATGCGTTAAAAAAGCTTAATAAGGCGATTAGAAGTCGTTTCCGGGTTCTACCGATAAAGCTGATATTTTTATTATTCCAGAAGGCTTAAAATAATTTATTTATCATATCTAATCAGTAGCAAAAGGTTTGGAGTCAATTAGATATGTAAAACTCATTTTATAGCCCGTAAGGGCAAAACCGACAATTACCGGATTAAGCCTATGACCATAAGTTATGCTCAGCCTAAAATTAATTAAAAATCTTCAAAAATCCCAAAATAATATATTACATCAGTGGGTAATAAGTTTGATGTCAAAAAGTAGGCTTAATTAGGCTATACGCTAATTACGCCGTTTAATTAACATAAAGCGTTCAATTTACGCTAATGAGCATAACTCTCAATCTATACCTCCAACTGATATCAAATTTTGGTTACAAGTTTATATATCAGTATTTAAGGTTTCTACTCTTTTACATTTCCAAAAATCACGTTTTAAGGTGAAAAGGGTATAATGGTCAACATATGAGCAATTAACGGAAACATGCATATTAATTGGTTAACTAATGAACCATGGTGTATAATCACAGAGGATTATACTAGCATGTAACCTGGTCTAAATGAAGCTCTAAGGCATTTCTAAAACATGATTAAACGGGTCAGAACTGAAAGTCAAAGCGAAAGTCAAACTATGCGACTTTCGGTTCCGAACCGGGTCTTTACAGGAAATTGTCGAGTTGAACATGTTTAGACATGTTCTTACACTAATTACAAAGTTATATTAATGATTAAACAGGTTGTATATGTTCTACATTGCTAATCATGCATAAATTAGAAACTAAGTATCCTGTTGACTTTTTATTAACAAGTTCGACTCGACATTTAACATAGTTAGAGTGGGAATCAGGGGGAACCCTTTTGAGGGTTTATTACCCACATAATTACCAACTTATAACTACTTTCCATTCGACTAATCACTGGACCATTAGTGATTAATCGTTAAGTCAACCGTTCATTACGACGGTTTGACTTTTAAGCTAAAACTAAGCAAAAACTTAATTAAAGAAGGTTAAACAAACTTACAAGAGTCCTATGAACTACCAGAGATCACTTGAGAGAAGTCTTGAGCTCCAGAGATGTTCCCAAAGTGCAGGAATGAGTTGTGATCAAATGGTTGCACTTAGGAGCTTTATATAGGGATTTAATCACCATAAAATGTTGACACACAAGTCTACAACTAACCACAACATTCCCACAAGTGTCCCTAGTGTTTAGGGGTTGTTTAGGGGTCAAGCAAGATGAGGAAAATCGGATAAAATCGATTAGAAGGCAAATGGCAGACAAAGAACACAAAAATCTGGATCAGGTAGGCCTAGGCGTGACGCGAAGACCCCCCCTTGGGGCTTCGCATCGCGCGACACCCCTCTGCACAAAATCTGAATTTTTAGATTTTTACTCTTTGATCCTTGGCTCTTCAAAACTTTGCTAAGACTTCATTTCTTGCACTATGAACCCTCCAACTTGCCTTATAAGGGCTTTAAGACAGTTACCCACTTTGTTTAGTCCTCGGTTAACTTTATTGTCACCCGAAAAGTCCTAAACTTTCAACGTTGACGCTTTAACCCCTTGTAAACGAATTTGATCATAACTTTCTCATACGATAACGGAACTTTATGAAATTTATATCGTGTATTCTAGTGAGCATAATTAACCGTTACAAAGCTTCGGGTTTGTCAAAAGGTCACTCAGAGGTATAACTTAAACATGTTGACACATTTGACCCCTGTAGTTTGTAATCTCTCACTTTCCTTCATATTTAGCTTCGTATGATCCATGATTTATTCATTAGAAGGTATGAGCATCACGTAGGGTTATTGTATAATATATTTATTCACTGTTGACATTTAGAACACGTATCTTCACATACTTTCCATATTTGTCAACTTTAATCCTTCTATAACATTCTTTCACACGTTCAAACATTATGACACGTGTCAACACATTATAGAACGTGAATTTTCGAGGTGTTACAGACGCGTTAACATGACTCAAGCCCAGTTGACAGCTCTGATTAACCAACAAGTTGCTGCGGCACTTGCAGCCGCACAAGCAGGAGGTATACCCTGCAGTCTAAACTCATTCTAGGATCTCTAGATCCTACTCTCGTGAACCAACCTTTGTGTTAAACTTTGTCCTTTCTTACACTTGTGACAGGTCAACCTGCACAACCTCCTGTGTGCACTTTCAAAACTTTTATGGACTGCCGGCTCACTACTTTTAGCGGCACTGAAGGAGCTGTAGGTCTCCTCCACTGGTTTGAGAAACTCGAATCTGTCTTCGAGATGTGTGAATGCCCTGAGGCTCGCAGGGTGAAGTATGCTACCGGTACTCTAGAGGGTTTAGCGCTCACGTGGTGGAACGCTCAGGTTCAAATGCTAGGGTTGGTTGCTGCTAATGCCACCCCGTGGAACACCTTCAAGGATCTGATCAAGGAAGACTATTGCAATCGTGATGAAATTTATAAGCTGGAGGTAGAGTTCTTCAACCTCAAGATGACGGGGTCAGAAATTGAGGCGTACACGAAAAGATCGAATGAGTTAGCTATTCTGTGTCCTACTATGGTGGACCCTCCCATTAAACGTATCGAACTATACCTTAAGGGCTTAGTGCCAGAGATCCAAAGTCATGTGACTTCGGCTAACCTCGCCACCATCCAGCAAGTTGTTCAACTAGCTCATCGTCTCACTGATCAGGCGGTGGAGCAGAACAGGTTACCAAAGCGTATAAGTGTCACAGCTACTTCAGATGCTCCTAGTGACAAAAACGGAAATGGGATGGAGCTTCAAGCAAAGGTTCGACATCTGTTCAATCTCAGTCTCAGCAGAGAAGGACTGACGACTACAAGAGCCCTAGTCAGCAATCATCTGGTAGTCAAAGTCATGGTGGGTATAAGGGAAATCACCCCAAATGCAATCGCTGCAACCTACACCACAGCGGGCCATGCACCAGGAGTAACTGTCATCGGTGCAACAAGCCAGGCCACGCCGCAAAGGATTACAGAAGTTTATACCCCGCAAACCAAAATCGTCAGCAACAACAAGCCCCACAGAACCAACGCCAGCAGCAGCAGCAAGGTATCAACAAAGGGTGCTTTCAGTGTGGAGCTGAAGGCCATTTCAAGAGAGATTGTCCCCAACTGAACAGGAACCAGAACAACAACAACAACAATAACAACAACCAGGGGAATGGAAACGACGGGGGCAACAACGGCAATGGTGCAAGGGGTCGTGTGTTCGTTATTGGCCAGGGAGAAGCGAGGAATGATCCCAATGTTGTGACGGGTAAGTTCCTACTGGATGACTTTTATGTTACTGTCTTATTTGATTCGGGTGCTGATACTAGCTACGTGTCCCTAAAAGTTAGTCAAATGCTTAAGCGTACCCCAACACTTTTGAACACCAAGCACACTGTAGAGCTAGCTAATGGTAAGGGTTTAGAGGCCACACATGTAGTCAAGGGTTGTAACCTTGTTCTTGCCAACCAGACCTTCTCTATCGACCTCATTCCTATAGTTTTGGGTAGTTTCGATGTTGTCAACGGGATGGATTGGTTATCCCAACACCGAGCAGAGATTCTTTGCAATGAGAAGATTGTCCGTATCCCTCATTCAGGTGATGAACCTCTCATGATTCGTGGCGACAAGAGAGGTGCTGTTGAGAGCATCATCTCCTTCCTTAAGGCCCAGAAGTGTTTGCGAAAGGGCCACACTGCTATTTTGGCTCTCGTTACTGACACCTCGAAGAAAGAGAAGAAGATAGAAGATTTTCCAATTGTACGCGACTATCCTGAGGTATTTCCTGAGGAACTACCTGGTCTTCCGCCCCATCGTCAAGTCGAGTTTCAAATCGAGCTAGCTTCTGGAGCAGCACCTATAGCTCGTGCACCGTATCGCCTAGCTCCATCAGAGTTGGAAGAACTCTCTACGCAACTACAAGAACTCTTGGATAAGGGTTTTATTCGTCCTAGCTCTTCGCCATGGGGAGCTCCAGTGCTATTTGTGAAGAAGAAAGACGGTACCTTCAGAATGTGCATCGACTACCGTGAACTCAACAAGGTGACCGTGAAGAATCGCTATCCTCTTCCACGCATTGATGACCTATTCGACCAGCTGCAAGGGTCGAGCTACTATTCAAAGATTGATTTGAGATCGGGATATCACCAGCTGAGAGTCCGAGAAGAGGACGTCTCCAAAACAGCCTTTAGAACTCGTTATGGACACTACGAGTTTTTGGTCATGCCTTTTGGGCTGACAAACACACCTGCGGTTTTCATGGACCTTATGAACAGAGTGTGCAAGCCTTACCTAGACAAGTTTGTTATAGTTTTCATCGACGACATCCTGATCTATTCGAAGAGTCAGGAGGAACACGAGCACCATCTACGACTCATTTTGGAACTTCTTCGAACAGAACAGCTTTATGCAAAGTTCTCAAAATGCGACTTCTGGCTTCGTGAAGTCCATTTCCTAGGTCACGTGGTAAACAAGGATGGGATCCATGTTGATCCATCCAAGGTAGACTCGATTAAGAACTGGCCTGCACCTCGCACACCAACAGAAATTCGCCAATTCTTGGGTTTGGCAGGTTACTACAGGAGGTTCATTAAGGATTTTTCCAAGATTGCACAACCTCTCACCTCACTAACGCAGAAGGACGTTACTTATCAATGGGGTAATGCACAAGAATCAGCATTTCAGCACCTAAAGGATAGACTTTGCAGTGCACCCATTCTCTCATTGCCAGAGGGCACAGACGATTTTGTGGTCTATTGCGACGCATCCATTCAGGGTCTTGGATGTGTGTTGATGCAACGTGACAAGGTCATAGCCTACGCCTCACGCCAACTTAAAGTTCATGAAAGGAACTACACTACGCACGATTTAGAGCTGGGAGCTGTTATTTTTGCACTTAAGATATGGAGACATTACCTGTACGGTACCAAGTGCGCCATTTACACCGATCACAGGAGTCTCGAGCATATCTTCAAACAGAAGGAACTGAATATGCGACAACGATGATGGGTCGAGCTACTGAATGACTACGAATGCTCGATCAGGTACCATCCAGGCAAAGCCAATGTTGTGGCTGACGCCCTCAGTCAGAAGGACACTATACCTAAACACGTACGAGCGTTACAACTCACTATCCAATCTAGTCTTCCTGCACAGATACGAGATGCTCAGGTAGAAGCATTGAAACCAGAAAACATCAGGGCTGAAGCCCTACGCAGCTCAAGGCAATGATTAGAACAAAAGGAAGACGGTGCCTACTACGTAACAGGACGCATTTGGGTCCCGCTCTATGGCAACCTACGAGAGCTTGTGATGGATGAGGCACACAAGTCTCGCTACTCAGTACATCCTGGTTCGGATAAGATGTACCACGATATCAAAACTACGTATTGGTGGCCTAGCATGAAAGCTCACATAGCAACCTACGTTAGCAAATGTTTGACTTGTGCGAGAGTCAAAGTCGAATATCAGAAACCCTCAGGCCTACTCCAACAACCAGAGATACCACAATGGAAATGGGAGCAAATTTCCATGGATTTCGTTACTGGCCTACCTAGATCTCAGCGCGGAAATGACACTATTTGGGTGATCGTGGATCGACTCACAAAGTCCGCACACTTCTTGGCTATCAAAGAAACAGACAAGTTCTCTACTTTAGCAGACGTTTACTTGAAGGAAGTTGTCTCGAGGGACGGGGTGCCCACCTCTATTATCTCTGATCGCGATGCACGTTTTACTTCTGAACTATGGCAAGCAATGCACAAGTCCTTTGGCTCACGTTTAGATATGAGCACAGCTTATCACCCGCAAACGGATGGGCAGTCTGAACGCACCATCCAGACCCTTGAAGACATGCTTAGGGCATGTGTGATTGACTTTGGCAATGGTTGGGAAAAACATCTGCCACTGGTGGAATTTTCGTATAATAACAGCTACCACACCAGCATTAAAGCTGCTCCGTTTGAGGCATTGTACGGGCGTAAATGCCGATCACCTCTTTGTTGGGCAGAGGTGGGGGATAGTCAGATCACTGGCCCAGAACTTGTGGTAGACACAACAGAAAGGATTGCTCAAATACGACAACGAATGGCGGCAGCTCGTGACCGTCAGAAAAGCTACGCCGATAAGGGCAGGAAACCACTCGAGTTCCAGGTTGGGGATCGAGTGCTACTCAAAGTTTCACCCTAGAAGGGTGTGGTTCGTTTTGGCAAACGAGGCAAACTTAACCCACGATACGTTGGACCATTCGACATCATAGAGAAAATAGGCAAGGTGGCCTACAAACTGAACCTACCAACAGAACTCAGTGCAGTTCACAACGTTTTCCACGTGTCGAATCTGAAGAAGTGTCTGTCAGATGAGACCCTCGTAGTTCCTTTGAAGGAGCTCACTATCGACGAGCAGTTGCGATTCGTCGAGGAACCAGTAGAGATCACGGACCGGGATGTTAAGGTCCTCAAGCACACTAGAATACCTCTCGTTCGAGTTCGTTGGAACTCCCGTCGCGGCCCAGAGTTCACCTGGGAACGCGAGGATCAAATGAAACAAAAGTATCCCCAACTATTCGCAAACAGTACAACCGCTACTGAGGCTGAAGCTATGGAATTTCGGGACAAAATTCCAGATCAACGGGGGGAGGATGCGACACCCCAGGAAAACCATGCAAGTTAACTAGCTTCCTCAGTGAGTACGTGCTAAATTTCGGGACGAAATTTCTTTCAACTTGGGGATAATGTGACAACTCGTATTTCAGAACCTATCTTTGTGCTAAGTGTAGCATGTTTTGAACTTATGTAATGTACGTGAAATCGGTGTGATTATCTGATATGTTGGATTAATAAATGTCTATGAGTTAAATGTTTGAATTATGTGAATGTGTGTATGTACATATATATAAGACTCGAATCGCACAAGCCAATAACCCGACCGCGCAAGCCTTGGGCTTTGATTTCCACATAACTCTCGGCCCACTTCCCACTCGGAACACATAGGCAGCCCATGATGGGTTCGGCCTACCTCTCATACGCATAGCCTCATGAGGAGGTTAACACTTCTCATTATTTGCAATCATACAACACACGCAAAACCCTAGTGCTCTCTTCCTTCTCTCTAGAACTCGACGGCAACAACACCCTTCTCCCTCGAAGCTTGTGATTTGGATCGCCCTCACTCTATCTTTAATCGGTTAGTGTTTCAAGAATTATGCTTTGTTGAGTGATGTTATGATTCCATGATTTATGTGATTACTAGAATTGTTTGTGTGTATGATGATGTTCTAGTGAAACGGATTGTATGATTGATGATCCAAAACCGAATAGATGTTAATTTACCATCATGTCCTGTTTTCGGATTGTTTGTTAATGAATTGGAGAATGATATATGATTGCTTATGATTGTGAATCACTAGGGTTGTTCATATAGATCGACTCACTTGTGTAGGGTGTTTAAATTGATTTAGAATCGATAATTATGTGATGATAATCTTGATTCAGATACATGTTAATCGGCTGAAATATGTTTATGTTAGAAGGAATTATTGTGTTGTCATGTTGGGATGTATGCTAGAAATTAAGGGCATGAACCAGATTAATGCAATAATCGTTGTTATGTTTGATATTAGGGTTCATAGAGATTCAATGTTAAAACACTTATTTGATCGGTTAAATGCATGTTTGGAAACTGTTAGTGAGGATTTGATTGAATAGAGGAGAATTAGGAAACTGTTTGAATGAATGGCATGATTTTAGGAAATTCACTTAACTGATCGAACAAGTTAGTCGGTCGCACAAGATCAGATCACATAGAATCTGATCTGATCGCACAAGACTGATCGCACAAGTCTTGTTCAGTCGCACAAGAAGTTTCGGTCGCACAAGGTACCATTAGTCGCACAAGGTGCCATCAGTCGCACAAGATTAAACGGATCGCACAAGACACATGTTTATTGTTTGGGCCGTATGCATGTTGGACTACTTTTGTTTTATTGGGCCGGGTTAGTTGCCAATCGCACAACCCATTGTGGATCGCACAAGTCATGCTGATCGCACAAGGGGTTGGGCCGCCTGTTATTGGGCTTCATCTTTTGGGTCGCACAAGTTTGGACTTGATGAGTACTTAACTGCTACTGTTAATGTATTGTGTGTTTGCCATGATCAATACGTGTTCGTAATCTGTTAGTTATGTGTAAACATACGTGCACTACTTGAACCTAGACCTGACTTGTATGGTAACCATGTTAGGACGTGGTTGACCTCTAGCAGCTCGATTGACCTTTCGTTTATCTGCCGAGCTAACCTAAGGTGAGTTCACACTTTCTACAAAGCATGGGATTCCCAGGGGTTGGGAATGGGTTAAGGAATATGGATTCCTCGTCCTTTCTTGGGTAGGACAGTACGGGTTCAGGACAAACACCCAACTGTGAACTCGCTCAACTTTGTTGTTGACTCGTTACTACATGCTTTGCAGGTCAATAGGTACTTAGCTGGAGCTTGCATGGGGAAGAATCGTTGTGGAGCATGGACATTGAGTGTTCATGATAAACTTAAACACTTTAAATTTACTATTTGGGTTTTGAACTATTTGCTTCCGCTGATAACTTAGACTTATTAAATTGTTTTTGGGACACCAATTATATTGTGTGGTTGAACTTTTGATTACTTTACTTATTGTTCAATATGATTGGTGGCTGGATCCTGGTCAGTCACGCCTCCAAGCGGTGATACTCCGTGTGTGGATTTTGGGGGTGTGACAGGAACCCACCGGCTTCATCTCTCTCAATATCTTAATCGAACCATTTAAGGTTCTGGTTGGTCGCAAGCTGCTTGGCTCATTTTACCTACCGGTTTGTTTAACTTGCTTGCGTGTGATATGAATTTTGGCGCCTAAAGACGGTATCTTGTTCTCCGTTACAAAATCAGCACACACAATCACACAGACCTCCGATCGCAAAACCCTAACTCTCGATCAGATGCGGCAGTTTCAGATGAACAAGCAGTCATGGCGGAAGCGGTCGATGTCTGCGGCAGACATCACCGGCGATCTCCCTATCTACAATCCGGCTTCCGCCGTTGGCCGGAGAGAGAGCTCCACGTCAGCAATGAAATACAAACTGCTTCACCTCTTGGAGTCCCACAACAGGTATAATTAATTATTAGTCTCACATTTTGTAGTAATTTCTTCTATTAGGGTTTTGTTTAATTTCAAGAAATGCTTGATGGTTTTGTTTGTATTCTAATTTGTATTGTATTTTGTGTTTTTCAATTGGGTTTGCTTAAAGTTCAAACTTTATGGTTTTTTCAAGGGTTTTCATAAATTGATGTTATTGATTAATGGGCTTGTTAAATTTCAAGAAATAGTTAATGGATATGTTTAGATTCTAATTTGTATTAAACAAGATTCTAATTTCAAATTCTAAATTTCAAGAAATAGTTAATGGGCTTGTTAAATTTCAAGAAATAGTTAATGGGTTTGTTTAAATTTCAAGAAATAGTTAATGGATTCGTGCAGAAAAATGAATTCATCTGATTACTTATATTAAACAGGATCAAACTATATTGAACAGTCCCTTTTGGAAAGAAGTACCGCAATACTTACGCCGAGTTAGCAATGCTCTCAAAAAGCATACCGGAAAGCCACTTCATTTAACATGCACACCGATTAGGTATTTTCGGTTAGTGTATACTTTTAATATATTTTTTTACGCGTGGGTTAAATTATTAATGTTTAAAAAAAAACATTTTTACATGGATGTAAAAAAAAATTAGCGTATACTTTTTTATATGTAGCGTATACTTTGTATGTATATAATTTGCAAATTTTACACCATGCGCAAAATTTTCGCAGTCGACGCCTACTTAAACAGGTGACGCAAAATTTACGGTTGTTTTATAGGTTTCCGAAGAAATTTACGCATGCGGTTTGCGTATAAGTTAGTTTTTTACGTTGATTTTTTTTGTGTAGATTTTTTCGTAAAATCTTAAACCACCCGTAAAAAAAGTTCTAGATAAGGTATTTACGGTTAGTGTATACTTTTAATATATTTTTTACGCGAGGGTTAAATTATTGATGTTTAAAAAAAACATTTTTACATGGGTGTAAAAAAGATTTAGCGTATACTTTTTACATGTAGCGTAAAGCTGTGAAATACTTTTTTTGACGGGGTTGTTTTAAAGGCTTGTATATTTTTTTAATTCTAACACTTTGGTGTAAAAGTTTTTAATTCTAACTTCGAGAATACGTATATTTACGGTTATAGTAGACTTTTAATATAGCTTTTACGCGTGGGTTAAAATGTTTTTATTTTTTTTTAATTTTAAACAATTGATGATAAAAAAAACAGTTTACATTTGATGTAAAATGTGTTTGCGTATAGTTTTTTACGTGTAGCGTAAAGGTTTAATAAACTTATTTTTAGGGGGTTTGTTTAAATTCTTGTAATTTTATTTTTAAAATTTACCTTGGGTGTAAAAAGTTTTTTTACGGGTGGTCATAAGTTTCCGAAAAACTCTACATAAAAAAAATGTTTTTACATGGATGTAAAAAAGTTTTAGTGTATAGTTTTACGTGTAGCGTAAAGCTTTAAAGGTTTTAGTGTATAGTTTTACGTGTAGCGGTTTAAAAAAAAATTCAACCGTGGTGTATAAAAGATTTAAATTTTTTAACAGGGGCGTAAAATTTTTTTTTGCAACCGGGGCGTAAAAAAAATTGCAACCGGGGGGGGGGGGGGGGGGGCGTAATTTTTTTTTTGTGATTTTTACAACTTTTGTGTGGTGTTCGTACAGATCTCAGGCGATGGAGGTGCAAACTATCATTTACAAGAAACGAAAAATGACGACTTCGCTTTATTTATTTTAGTTTATTTTTTGGTGATTTAATGACAATGTTTGAAAATTGGACATAGTTTGAAAATTGGCATAAAAATGGGTGTAAAACCGGGCGTAAAAAACGGCGTAAAAAACGGGCGTAAAAAACGGCGTATAAAACGGGCGTAAAAACGGGGCGTAAAAAAACGGGCATAAGAAACGGGTGTAAAAAACCGGCGTAAAAACCGGGGTGTAAAAACGGGCGTAAAAACGGGGTGTAAAAACAGGGCGTAAAAATGGACGTAAAAAACGGGGCGTAAAAAACGAGCTAAAAACGGGGCGTAAAATTAATTAAATTAATTAGTTTACTGTAAATCAAAATTAAAATTAATTAGTTTACTGTAAATCAAAATCAAAATTAATTTGTTTTACTGTAAATCAAAATTAATTAAATTATATTAATTTTTTGATTCATTAAATTTTATTATAAAAATTAAATCAAATCATAATAAATTAATCAAATCACATTTATGACACCAATCATTAATAGATATAGTAAATTACCTAATTGCCCTTATGTCACTAAAAAACAGAATCTCATTAATTAAAACACAATCATTACTTTACTTTATTGTCTTTTAATCTCATCCATCCAAACACCTTTGATCAATGGTTAGTATTGGTTCCTACAGTTCTCACAACTCAAGGTAGTTCTCATTTTAACCCATTCCTATTGTCAAATATACATATGTGTATAGTGGAAAGTTCAAATGAGAAGAAATTTTTTGTAAGAAGAAAAAAGAATAAGTTTCAACCAATA
This sequence comes from Helianthus tuberosus, assembly GCA_030545235.1. NCBI lineage: Eukaryota > Viridiplantae > Streptophyta > Magnoliopsida > Asterales > Asteraceae > Helianthus > Helianthus tuberosus. The sequence continues at coordinate 121,666 of JARYGA010048499.1, read as the reverse complement.
AGAATGTTTCATTTTACTTCATTTAATATTTGCCTTTAATTTTAATGTAAGGGAATATTTGTGAATTTACAAAGATCATTAATTTCTAGTCGTCCTTTTTAATAGCTAACTAAATTAAGTTTGTAACTTATTTTCAAAATATAAATTTTTTAAAAAATAAAAAAAAAGTTAATATAGAGTGTATGACAAATTACTAGGTGTGTAGGATATATTATGAGTTGTGTAGGATAAAATTAAGTATGTGTAGGATAATTTTCGAAATATGTAGCATAACTTTTTATGTGTGTAAGCAATGAAAATTAGTATAGAGAATAATATTCTTTATGAGTAATTAATTACTTAAAGATTGTAATAAATGAGATGAAATAATAACTACTTAATATTTTACAATTGTACCCTTTGTTCTTTTTCTTCTCAAATGAACGTCCCCCTATATGTATTTAGGGTTTAGAATTGAAAAATAAGTGTTAGTTAGGGTTTAGAATTAGTATTTAGAATTTAGCATTAGTGTTTAGAGTTTAGCTTTAGGGTTTAGCATTAGGGTTTAACAATAGTATTTAGGGTTTAGCTTTAACTTTTGGGTTTAGCTTTAGCTTTAGGGTTTAGCATTAGGGTTTAGCTTTAGGGTTTAGGGTTTATAACACTTATTTTTCAATTTTAAACATGTATATACATATATGTATAATTGACAATATACACATATGTATAGTTAAAAGATTAACAATATACACATGTGTATAAATCCCAAAAAAAAAAAAAAAATTTAAAAAACAACACTTAAAGAAAAAGCTCCGGTTTTTCCATTTTTTTTTTTTTGCATTTTTTAACCTTTTTTTTTTTTTTGCAATTTTTGCTTAGGGAAAACGTGTGGTTCATATTGCTTCTCAAGTTTCTCAAATAGGGTGAACTTCTCTTAGGATCCCTACCCCTATATATGATAGGGTTCATGCGAGAACAACCTAACCCTCCCAAGCTAAATGCTAAAAACTAAACCCTCTCAAAAATATTAAAAATAAATTTTTTTGTGTGTTTTTTAGATTTTTTTAGGTATTTTTAGTTGTGTTCACATTGGTTCTCGCGGTTCTCGCAACGGTACCTTTTGTTCAATTTTTTTTTATAAAAAAACGCTAAAGTTCGTCATTAAAAAAACAACAACAGTACCGATGCACATGTGCATGCGTATGCATATGTGCATCGGTACTGTTGTTCAATTTTTTTTTATGAAATGTAGCGTTTTTGCTTTTGTTTGTTTTTAATTTTTTTTAGTTATTTTTGGTTGTGTTCACATTGATTCTCGCGGTTTTCGTAATAAAGGGTGGTTCCTAACGGTTCATTATATATATATATATAGGGTAGTGAAGAAACACCAGATCTAAATGACCAGAATCAATCTAGATCTGTAGGTAAGGTTTCTGCATAAAATGGTTAATCTCCCCGTTGATGACTTGTCAGACAATACATCACCAGAATCACTGCAAAACAAACAACGTCGTTAGCCTCACCACAGGGAGAATGGGCGTTCTTTCCTTGACCACCCTCCAGCGTGAGAATTAGTACAGTGATCTGAAGGAGATGAAGTAGTAAGAGTGAAAGTAAGTGAAAAGTGAATGAATGACTTATACCTGAATTCTCTTATTTATAGCCAAATGTTTTGGCGCTTTAAATGTAACGGGGAAGTTAACGGAATCTTCTTTACCGTTTGCGGTTATCTCCCCATCCATGCACACGGATCGTGAGTTGATCAACGGCTGGGGAGGTGCCATGTGGAAAGTGACTTGATCTAGATCTGATGTAAATTGCGCCATCATCATGAATTTAGATGAATGCTCTAGATGTTGCCACGTCATATTCAGTTATAACCGAATGAGGTCATGCACGATGGCCATTTAATGCTTCTAAAAGATCTACAGCTGTGAGCTTTTAATCAGTTGCCACGTGTCCAGTTTGTTATAACATAAAAGATTCCTTTTGCTTAAGTCTTTATTCCTTCATGCGCACGGATATGTTTGAGACTTGTCCTTAGTCGTTACACTTTTCAAGCTTAACTGTACCCTTGCGCGGGCCCGCGCAAGGTTGTTAAATGAATATTTGCCTTCAATAATCTCCGACGCATGATCATTAAGGATTGGTCTTCCCAGACCTGTTTTAGACCGACTACGCGGGGCGCGCAAAACCTGCTAAAGATGATCTTGGAGTACAATAATGGTATGGTCCTCTGCGCTGGTGAAAGGATTTTGGGACCATACCCCTTCAGGTAGAGATCCTAAGAGAAGTCCACCTTATTTGAGAAACTTGATGTAAGACCCTTACTAAACATTGAATATTTCATATAATATATTATACATTTATATATATAAATATATATATAGGGCCACTAAAATGAAAACCACCCTCAGTTAAGAGAACCACGAGAACCACTTTCCAACAATTGATCTTTGAAGATGGATGTATGAGATTAAAAGTTATAAAACCAATATTAAATTCTTTTTGTCTTATTATGTTTTTAATATTTTAATGTTAAAAGGGCAGTTTCGTAAATTTGCATGTTTTGTCATATTATATATATTGTTTTTATTACTTTTTTGTCTTATTAAATTAATTGTTTTTATTAAAATCAGATTTTTTAATTAAAAACTTTTTAAAATCAGTTTTTTTTTTTTACAAAAAACAACTTTTATCAGGTTTTTTTTACAAAAAAACGTTTTACGAGCCGTTTTTTGCGCGCCATTTTTACGAGCCGTTTTTTACGCCCCGTTTTTACGCGTTGGTTTACGCCCCCGTATTTACGCGTCGTTTTATCACCCGGTTTTTTTACGATCCGTTTTCTATGGCCCGTTTATACACGCCGTTTTTTACGTGCCGTTTTTTTACACACACGTTTTTAAACTTTTTTTACGGTTTTAATTTTTTTTTACGGTTTTAAATTTTTTTTTACGAAAACCTTTTTTTACAAAAACTTTTTTACAAAAAAACTTTTTTACATTTTTTTTTACAAAACCTTTTTAACAAAGAACAAAAATTTATACGAAAACTTTTTTACAGTTTTAACCTTTTTTTACAAAAACTTTTTTTTACACAGACGTTTTTTAAACTTTTTTACGTTTTTTTACGAAAACGTTTTTTACGGTTTTAAACATTTTTTTTTACAAAAGATTTTTACCAAAAAATTTTTACAAATTTTTTTTATAAAAACTTTTATTACAAAAGACAAAAGAGGAGAGAGAGATGATTTGATGGTTTTGACTTAAAAAACAAGACTTTAAAGAGGACAGAGAGATGATTTGATGGTTTTAATTAAATGACTATATTACCCTTTTGGGTGTCATTATCTGATTGGTGGAGAGTGATTCTCGTGGTTCTCGTAACTGGGGGTGGTTTTCATTTTAGCGGCCCCCTATATATATATATAGGATAAGGATCATGTGAGAGGTAGTAGGCTATTTGAAAAACTTTAGAAGAATTCTGGACCACACATTTTCCCTAAGCAAAAAAAAGGTGAAAAAATGCAATTTTTTTTTTGGAAAAATCACAACATTTTCTTTAAGGATTTAATTTTTTATTTTTAAGTTTTTTTTTTGGGGATTTATACACATGTGTATGTTGTTAATCTTTTAACTACACATATATGTATATACATGTGTATATTGTATTAGGGTTTAGCAATAGTATTTAGGCTTTAGCATTAGGGTTTAGCTTTAGCTTTAGCTTTAGGGTTTAGCATTTAGGGTTTAGCTTTAGCTTTAGGGTTTAGCATTAGGGTTTAGAATTAGGGTTTAGCTTTAGGGTTTAGAATTAGGGTTTAGCTTTAGGGTTTAGCATTAAGGTTTAGCTTTAGTGTTTAGGGTTTAAGGTTTAGGGTTTATAACACATATTTTTTCAATTTTAAACATGTATATAAATATATGTATAATTGACAATATACATATATGTATAGTTAAAAGATTAACAATATACACATGTGTATGAATCACAAAAAAAAAAAAAAAAATTCTAAAAAAAAATAAAAAATTAAATCCTTAAAGAAAAAGCTGCGATTTAAAAAAAAAAAAAAAATTGCATTTTTTTCACCTTTTTTTGCATTTTTTGCTTAGGGAAAATGTGTGGTCAAGATTGCTTCTCAAGTTTCTCAAATAGGGTGGACTTCTCTTAGGATCCCTACCCTATATATATATATATAGGATTAGGTTCAAATGTGAACAAATTCCCAAGAGCGAACTGCGTGAACTGATCTGAACCATTAATTTCATATACATTTGACAAGGGCAAGATTGTAACTTTGTATAAAATCTTAAAATGGTTATTAATTTAAAATCTTATTAAAATGGTTATTAATTTTAATGTAACTTTTCATATACATTAATTTCATACGTGAACTGCAATATCAGTTTCATAAAATGGTTATTAATTTAAAATCTTAACATATTTTTTTTTAATTTTCTAGATTATCTTTCATGATCTCTTCAACAAATATCCATATTTTGTTGATAATTGATCCACAATTCACGTACTTATCAAGTTTTCTTCCCCAGAACATTGATCTATCGGAGATTAATAAACGACCGTCGTTCATCACGTCACCCTCTTCATCTCGCCGGACATCTCATCTCACCGGACATCTCGACGGACTTCTATATTGTTGCCGTCGCCGTCACCTGCCAGACATCGGAAGATAAGTTGGACTAATGGTTATTCAGTTTGCGAAATTCTTTCACTTACAACTTCAATATTGATTTAGAACTTGATTGTTATGTTTTTGTAATTAAATTGGTGTGTTTGTCTACATTGAAACATAGTTGAATTATTTCCGGCAGGTGATACCGTAATTCATTCATGGCCGACCCAGAAATCGACAATCATAATTCTGACCAAAACGTTGGCGATAATGTCTATGTTACAACAATGGATCGTCCAGGTAGTGTAATCGTATGACCGTTGATTTCCATAGATTTAAACGAACATGTAAGATTTTCATTGTTTTTTTGTCGTTTCTGCAATATTAGAATTATAGTTTACTCATTTTTTCGTTGAATTAGAGTTTTCAGTCCTCTTTTTTATTGGGTATAATATTTAGCTCCATCGTACACATGTGTAGTGCTGTGTTCTATACACTCCAACGCGATAGTACACATGTGTATAATATACGGTGGTTACATGTAAATAGCATAATCTTAGTTAATGAACCTTTGATGACCCGCATCATTGTTTGTCCTTGTTATTTTGAATGATTCTTTTTGTATTGTAATTGTGCAGAGTCGGTTGCTAGTAACGTTTATGAAACTCCAAATGGCCCCAAAGGAAATAGCAAAAAAGAAATTCAAAAAAACATAGGAGGAAATGTAATTTTTGTGGCAAACGGGTGAGGAAGCATGATAAAAGGAATTGTCCACTTAAAAAATGTAAACCAACGAAGGATGATTCGTCTACAGAAGAAAATGATGTGGAAGAAGAGGATGAGCAGTATGTGTATGACGAAGGAAACGAAACCAATACTGATGGCCATTTAGATGAGAGCGAAGATAACGGTAGTGACATCTAGGAATTTTCTTGGATTTACAAACAATTGAAACAATTTGGATAGTCTTTTCTTTTTATTGTTTTGTGATTTTCATTTAAGCGTTTAATCATCGCTTTTTTTTTTCTGGTTGTTTGATCATAATAAGATTTGGTATCACTTACAATTATTATTTTTCTTTTCTTTGACTGCACTTGTATTATGTCTTAAACAAAGTCAATATAGACATAAATAACATTCATCTCTATTGAAAAAATCTGAAAAAAAAATTTCGTACACATGTGCACTTATCTGCTAAATATTATACACATAAACAACATTCCTCTCTATAGAACACAGCAGTACACATGTGTACGACGGAGCAAAATATTATACACAATAAAAAAGAGGACTGAAAACTCGAATTCAACGAAAAAATGAGTAAACTATAATTCTAATATTGCTGAAACGACCAAAAACAACGAAAATCTTACATGTTCGTTTAAATCTATGGAAATCAACGGTCATACGATTACACTACCTGGACGATCCATTGTTGTAACGTAGACATTATCACCTATGTTTGTAAACAGGTGTACTTGTATATTTACATAACAAGTACTCATGTGCACTTACTTTACTACGTTATAACTCTGCTCATTTTTTATTGTAAAAACGCTTAATTAGATTTAGTACACATAACCCATAATACGTACACTAACAACCTGTCAAGTAGTCTGACATACAAAAAAACCAAACACATACAAAATAATCAAAATACCAAACCTGTCAAGTTTCACTTTTTCAAAAAATATCAAAATACCAAACCGTCAAATGATTCTAGTTTGCCAATCACCACATGTTTATTAATCAAATACATACGAAAAACTCAAACCATCGCCTGGTCATGTTCAGCTGCTTCAGCCAATACGCGATTACGGTGCTTGTTAACCTTTGAAGTTACTAGCTTTATTGCGTACTTCTTCCTCAAACGTGTCAAGCACGCCTTCTTGGCCGCATGCCCAAGTGGGAAGCCACTATCCCACTTAACGGCTGTTACCCCAAACCACGTTTCCCATTCCATAAGATATCCTCGGCCTGAACGCACAAATAACAACCAATATATATTTGAATAATCGGCCACGCACAATTTAACATAGTATTCACAATTATAATACACAGTTTAACTTACAAAACAATTTGTATGGCCAAACAGTCGCGGCTTTGTTCCTTTTACTTTATCAGCATGCCCGAATATATTGGATCCGCTTATTCGCTCCTTTTCCTCATAGTTTAGCATTGATGCAAAGCTATTTATCACTCCATCGTTAATCCACTTGCTTGGTTGTAAATCCATCATTTGAAAATGGTACAACCCAACGCCACTCTCAGTTTCAAACACCAATTTCTTGCAAAAATGTCATAATAAATTAATAATGTTTTCAATTAACAGAATGTCGGCCAATTACACTAGCATACGAGTACACCTGTGTACCAATCATACACAAAGGACAACTAGCCTTGTGTGTCCAAAAAAAACTATCACATTTTTTTAACCAAAAAAAAAAATTCCGACTACACATATGCGGTTCTCGAACCCAGACCCATCAGTAAATATGTGTACATCGCATACTATGGTCATTTTTCAAATTCGAACACATGCTCATGTTCACAAAAAGTATGACATATGTCGAGTACACATGTGTATTGTCTTGTTGTAGTGATTTGAACACAGCAGTACACATGTGTAACTATATGGGTATACACATGTGTACACCGTGTAAACAGAGCTATTATTCAAATAACGCACTCAAACTAAAACGTGTACTGCACATAACATTTGTAGTACTACATGTGTGTGTTTCGGGGAATAGAGCACGTACACACGAGTAAATATATAATCAGTCTTGTTATCGAATATCAATCATTTTTCGGAAAAGAATATGATCCTTACACATTTGTGTTGGCAACTTCGTTCAGTTCCGTTTCATTTTCCCTGTCTTTTTCTTTGGGCGACCAGTACACATGTGTACTTAAACCACATAATCATATATAACTCAACATACTGACGCCCTAACATCAATTAAAATCATGGCACACCCCTTCATTGTGTTTAACCAAACTTTTTATTCTACAAAATTAACAAACAAAACAAATCTAAAACTATTTTAACACTACATACACTGGTGTACATCACGAATTAACAAAATTATCAACAGAATTGCCAAAACCGTACACAGGTGTACCATGAATCCGAATCGATTGAAGAACATACTTACAATTCAATAAAAAACAGAACAACATCACAACATTCAAGCACTGAACAACGATTAACTACTTCAACGTAATCATACTCCGATTCGATTGACTCCTACTTAAAATCATACCATTGTAACAAAGATTTGTAAATAAACAACTTTCATAACACAACATTCAAGCCCTAATTCCGATTTGCGATTTGCGATCTTACTTCATTAACAAACTAAAAAGAACATGCAGGTAGTTTCGATAACATATAAGGATTAAGATTTTCAAATGTGTACCTTTGATTGTTGAAGAAGTAGCAGATTTATCCTGTGCCGTCACCGATGAAGAATGGAGAAAAGGGGGTGTTTTCTTCCTCTGCCATCGCCGTAGAAGAATGGAGCAAAGGGGGTTTTTTTTATTTGATTAAAATGGATATCTAAACAAGTAATAAACAAATAATTAGATTATTACGGGATTTCATCTAATATTATGGAAATAATATTGCTTCCTGATTTTAAATAAGCAATTAACATAATTACACTTTTACCCTTTTGATTTAAAAAAACAATAAAAGATAACCTATTAATTACAATCATGCCACCCCATCAACAAATCAAGATCATATTAATCGACGGTCAAGATCTGTTCACGCAGTTCACTCTTGGGAGGTTGTTCACGCTGGAACCCTACCCTATATATATATATATATATATAGATATAGGATAATGCTATATAGGAAACCTTGAATTTTGAGAAAACCTTGGAAACCCATCTAATGGCCTACATTTGGCCACATGTCCCAGCTTCCATAATATCCTTTTTTAATCTTGAGGACACATTGGTAATTCTACATATTCCTAGCCCACTCAAAAAGTTATCTTGCCCAAAGTGATTTGACACCCTCATTAATATCTAACATCACATCATTCTCTTCCATCCTCCTCCATTTTCGATGAACCAAATTCAAATTAGAAAGGTTGTTTTTTCATAATTTCTTCATCTTCTTAAACCACTTATTTCAAACTAGATCCACCATTAATGAACTATGGAGCATCCATCAACAATGGTAGATCTATGGAGCACCATTAATGTACTGTGGAGTATTCATCTTCCTAAACAAGATATTTACTACGATCTGGGCTAGTGGGCTTTGGTTCGCTTTTCTTCTTCTTCTTCTTCTTCTTCTTCTTCTTCTTCTTCTCTCACCTTCCAATGTTCGTCCAGATCTTGTGGTGAACAGGGGTGTGAATAAAGTTTCTTCCTTTTTTATTATTTGATTCGATTTGGGTCCGATATTTTTGGTGATATTTGCGATGAGGTAATCTTGATTTAGTTTCTTGATTTGATTATTGCATTGTGGGTTTTTGTTTGTTGTTTGGATATGATGATTTAGGGGGATCTCGTTAATGTGAAACTCGAACAACAAGTCTATTAATGATCACGTTTTTATCTTGCTTGTTTGCTTCAGTAGTTTTTTTCTTTTCAGCCGATTATAGAATATGGGTTTTGAAACACGAACACCAAGTATAATAGTTAATGTTCGTAATTAGACCGTTAATGTGTCTTATAGATTACAAATTACAGTTTGTATAATTCCAACCGTTATTGTGAAACACGAACAACCGTTAATGTTCGTATAGATTACAAATTATAGACCGTTAATGTTTCCTATTTTAGATCTTCAATGTTTATGTCATTATCTTCATTTGTGTCCTTATTTGATGTTGTTTTCTCATTTTCAGCCGTTACACTTGCTGAATGAAAAAACCATGGTTATGAATGTGTTAATAGTTATGTCTGGTTAACGACTTAACGGTTATCTTATCTTTTTGTTATTAGGATAGTGATAGATACAAGGGAAACAAGATCCAATTCTCGGGACCATTGGTTTCGTCAAACGTGGATCAGATGCTTAAGGATCATGACCATGTTTATGTTACAGCACAACACAACTAACACGTGTTATAGTTTGAACTTCTGGACATCTGTTTTTAGAAACGAAAAGCCAAGTTTGTCTTACAGCACAACCAACGTAACACGTGTTATAGTCTGAACTCCTGTTTCACAGCTAAGCCAAGTTTGTCTTACAGCACAACCAACGTAACACGTGTTATAGTCTGAACTCTTGTTTCACAGCTAAACCATAGTAACATGTTATAGAGACATGTATTAGGGTATGACGATGTATTAGAGACATGTATTAGGGTATGACGAATTAATTGCAGGTTTTTAGTTCTGTGTACTTTGTTAGTTGTTGTTTCAGTTGTGTAAGATTAATTTGCAGGTTTTTATTTTTGTGTTAAAAAGTTGTGCTTGGTTTGGTTGCTTGTTTGGGCTTTTGATCTGAATAGTAACTGTTTTTTGTTGGTTTGGTTGCTTTGTTTGGGGCTTTTGATCTGAATAGTAACTGTTTTTGTGATGTTATCTGAGAAAAAAGATTTTCTGGCTATGAATGTGTTAATATTTATATCTGGTTAACGACTTAACAGTTATCTTATCTTTTTGTTATTAGGACGGTGATGGATTCAAGGGAAATAAGATCCAATTCTCGGGACCGTTGGTTTCGTCAAACGTGGATCAGATGCTCAAGGATCATGACCATGTTTATGTTACAGCACAACACAACTAACACGTGTTATAGGTTGAACTTCTCGGACAGGCATGTGTTACATGTGACATGAAACCCATGTAAAACGTAACACGTGTAACGTGTGACATGAAAACACATTTTTATAACTTCCCTGGCATACGCACACCCACATGTTTACAAACCGTTTCAAGACCGACCCAAACAATAAAGCAAGGGTAGCCGCTGAAAAGCTAAGGCAGCAAAGGTAGCCGCGGAAAAGCTAAGGCAGACTTTCAAAGGAAGCTCCACCATTTTCTTAGTGCTATGTATTTTCGTTTACTAGTAATATGTAATGTGAGACTCTTATTTTGTTTTGTCTAGTACATGATGTTAAAACGGTATGGACTTAATACATTCTGGAAGTCTTAACACACGTTATAAAAGAGGCTTAACACACGTTATATCAGGTATACTATGTTATTAAGTTACTATTGGAGTTTATGCATCCATTCTGGAAGTCTTAACACACGTTATAATAGAGGCTTAACACACGTTATACATGTCAGGCGCGTAACACATGTTACAATATGTATATACAAATCATGGTGTTTTGGAAACCACTAGCTTATACATGACACCATGTTGGGTTAAACCAAGATTATAACAGAGTCTTAACACATGTTATCCCAGGTATACGGTCTTACAACATTAACTTGTATGTTCCATATTAACTTGTACACGTGTTACGATCAGTATATGCACATCATGGTGTTTTGCAAACCACTTTCATATACATGAATACAAGTCGGGTTATAATGGATGCTTTACATGTTATCATATGTATACAAGTGGGGTTACAACAAGATTTCGATATTAACTAAGCTCACCATTAAACTCATCGCCCCCGTCGAATGTTTTCACCCTTTGTCATTAAGCAATTACATGTTCCGGACAGACAAATTGTAACACATGTTAGATCAGTATATACACATCATGGTGTTTTGTAAACCACTAGCTTATACATGAATACATGTCAGGTTACAAAAAGATTATAACAGTGGCTTAACACATGTTATACATTCCAAAATGTGCAAAACAAATGACCCGTTTCATATTATATATTCCAAAATTACCGGTACATGTGTTACCATAAATGGCTCGTTTCATATTACACGTTACATACTAACTTGTACATTTATTACTTCTACAAGTTTTACGCTCAGTATCCACATTAACGGATATTTTAAACATCAACAAAAATAAAATAGATATTACTTGTTTTTTTTAATTAACAAAAGGTTAACACACGTTATATATCATTCTAACAGGGGCTTAACACATGTTATACATGAACACATGTCAGGTTACATCATGGTGTTCTGTTACAGCATGAACCACCAACACATGTTATAAATGAACGAAGACTTCTTTCCCAAAGGATGTGACTTATTCAATGTCCCCGCATTAACGTCGCCTACATCCATCCAGCTTGTCAATTGAATATATTTTATGGATCTGTTTCTGTAAATCAACACGCGTTATATATCATTCTAACAGGTGCTTAACACATGTTATGGGTCTGTCTCTGTAAATCAAGCAACCCAACAAAAAAACAATTATTGTTAAGATCAAAAGCCCCAAACAAGCAACCAAACCAACAAAAAAACCCGTTCAAAATCTCATCCTAAAGTTTTGGATTTATATTAAAATACATGAACATTAACCATTACTAGAACACGCATTAACTTCGCCTACATCCATCTAGCTTGTCAATTGAATATCTTTATAGGTTTGTTTCTGTAAATCAACACACGTTATATAACATTCTAACAGGGGGCTTAACACATGTTATGGGCCTGAGTCTGTGAATCAAGCAACCAAACAAAAAAACACTCACTGTTCAGATCAAAAACCCAAACAAGCAACCCAAACCAACAAAAAAACAGCTACTGTTAAGATCAAAAGCCCCTAACAAGCAACCAAACCAACAAAAAAACCCGTTCAAAATCTCATCCTAAAGTTTTTGATTTATTTAAAATACATGAACATTAACCATGGATACCCCATTAACCATTACTAAAACACTTTCAGCACACAAAAGCATATTAACAACCGTTTCAACAAAAAATCAAGTGTGAAATGATATTTCAAGAACACTTACCGGATCTATACCCGTCCGATGAACACGAAGAAGATCTTCAAACCTTCTTCTCACACACACACTCGTGCGTGTGTCTTTCTGATAAAGATTGTTGTTTCTCTATCTAAAACATCAACTTTCTCTCTCTAAAAACATTCATCTTGTCATCGTTCTTCTCACACACACACACACACACTCGTGCGTGTGTCTTTGTGATTTTTTCAGACCACATGATGCTGAAATTATCTTCAAATGAAGACCACCATTAAAGGATCACCATTGAAGACCATGAAGCTTTTCTCTTTCACATGATGAAGAAAGAGGAGAGAGATAATAGTGTATTGAAAGATTTGACTAGAAGAAAGAGGAGAGAGATGATGATACTAGTACTACACAAGTGGGTTTTGTCATTTCCAATGCCAAAAAGTGTTTTTCTTCTACCGAAAATGCCCTCCCAGTTGACTAATGTGTATTATAAGATTTCTTTTAAATGTAATTCTTACCAAAATTAAGAGAGCCCTTGATCAAGTGTGATGAAAGATAATGAATGGATGACATTGGGTTTCCATAGTTTTGTTAAAAAGATAGAGTTTTCTATAGAGCCCAACCTTATATATATATATATATATATATATATCAAAATGTTGTTTCATAAACATCGGTGTAACGACGTTTACTTAGTGTATAAAACATTCAAACAATATTTACAGAAGTTTAGAAAACATTCAAAAGATGGTTATAAAATTTCTACACAAGTTTTTGTAACAAAAACGACTAATATAGTAGCGAAAGCTTCATTTGTTCGTGTGTTCGGTCCTCGTACCAGCTTGATCGTCATCCGCATATTCGTGTTAGTTACCTATAGTCAAAACACTCAAAATTGTTAGTTATGAGAGTTTAAAACATGTTTATATGAGTTCCTAACACCAAACAAATCAATAGCAACAAAATGCAGCAATTTTAACCCGTCGCGTGATGCGATAGTCGTCGCGGGCCGCGACTGTGATGGCCTACAGCCATCACGGGGTGCGAGGATCATGTTTCGACATAAGGTTTTGATTTCAGACCTGCATATTCCCAGCCAAACTATGTATTACCAAAATGAGCATAACTTTCTGAATTTTGATCCGAATTACAATCCGTTTCTTTCTACGCGATCGTAATTCGATTCCCCGTCATATGGTTTAAAAATCCGGTGTCTGGATTAACAAAATTCTTACTTTAAGCTCTTGGCTTATATTATTTTCCACTTAATTTGACACGTTCAGATTTATGAACAATAGACTTGGTTTATTACTTTGAAACTTCTATGAGAACGATACCTATGAACATTTCTAAATGTCCGAGGCATCATTCGTGAAATTTATGCACCGTTATCTATATGTACTATACTTATTTGATCCATTCGATTACTACTAGTCGAATCCTCTTTACACAAACTCCTTTATACGGAATTGTGCATTTCTAGTCATACTCAACACCTGAGTTTTGACTTGTATTTTGCGTTCCTGATTCCCGGTTAACGCTCGTAATGACTTGGAATTCATAATCCGGGTATAAATTTGAAGTCTTTAATCGTGCAACCTTCCCGGTTTACATTAAGACATCAATTTGACCCGTTTAGCTTTCTTACGACATCCATCGCTTTATATCACCAAAGTTTCATTACTTTGGTTAATTTGACCCGTTTGGTTTTGTTAGCGACATCCATCGCTTCATATCACCAAACATTCATCATTCGAGTCATTTTGACCCGTTTGACTATTATAGTGAAATCCATTACTTTTACTTTCTAACCTATCGTTAAACTATTAATTAATCCGTTTGGTTTGTTTAGACGGAATCCACCATTTTAATATCAACTGAACTTCATAATAGTACCTTTATCATTCAATATAAATGAACATAAAATAATAGCGAAAATCTACGAAGCATATAGCCACGTACCTTTAAAGCTTTCCTTTTAAGCAGTTGTCCGTTCCGCCTTAACCACTCGATGATCCGCCCAAATTGCCTATAGAATTCAATTCGAGTATATCGCCTAGAACTCATGTTTCAATATTCGACACACAAGGCGTTTAAATAATCAATTAAGTGATTCTTTCATATTAATCAATATTTCTAAATCACTTAGACATTTTGTCAAACATCTTATGTGCGGGATTATTATATTAGCATAATCAAGTTCATGATTAATGACTATACCATGTTAAATCATCATATTCTAAATCATATGCCTCATATGCATAAAGAACATGTAGAATTGTATCATAAAAATCAAATAACTACTAATTCCTCACTATAATCTAAGTGTTCATCCTTTTACTCACAAAACCCATATATTACATATATGATAATTCATCAATTCAACAAGTTATGACACAAAATCACTTAATTCTTATCTAGGGCTTGTTCCTAGAATTGTAATCATCCTAATTTTACCATAACATCAATCATTCCTTCAAGAATTTAAATTATGAGATTTCATAACAAATCAAAACATCACCAAAGATCAAAATTGAACATACCTTGTGATCTCCTAACTATAGTGATCACGAATTTAGCTTGGAATTGATTCCAAATCAGTTTCCTTCTTTGATTTTTAGAGGATTTGATGAATTTAGGGTTTAAAAGGGAGAGCTCTGTTTGCTCTGTTTTGGTCGATCAGGTGAAAACACACACCAATGTGTGTTTTAAGTTTATCTCTTGTTTTAAAACCAAATTTCAATTATTGTCCAATTTGGTCCCTCTAGTTTTAAGGTTTATAAAATGGGTTAGAATCCCTTGATTCTTCATCATTTATAATAGATATTTAGCTAGGTTAAATATCCCTAGTTTTATTTTCGTATATCTATTATCAATATAATTGATTATACATGTATACACGTATATATGATTTAATATTTTCGGGGTGTTACACTTGAGAAGCATTCTGGACCACACATTTCCCTAAACTTTTCATCATATACACATATGTATAATTTAAAAATCACTTTATACACATATGTACATTGTCAAATCTTGAATTATACACATATGTATATAGTGAATTTTAAACTATACATATGTGTATATTACGGAAAGCTTAGGAAAAATGCGTGGTTTAGAATGCTTCTCAAGTTTCTCAATTAGCCTAGTGCTTCTCACACGATCCTAGCCCTATATATATATATAGGGTTAGGTTCATTTGTGAACAATCTCTTTGATTATTAACACTAGTGAACTAATCTTAGCCTTGATTATCAATACATAAGTGTAAATCAACATCCATGATTTAATGATGAAAATACACTAGTGTATTTTACAATTTGATGATGTAAATCAATGGATAAGATTTGCTCATTCAGTTCACAAAATACACTAGTGTTCACTCTAGAACCTCACCTTATATATATATATATATATACACAATGTATAAGAATAACCTTGATTATAAAATTATTTAATTTTTAAGATATTTGTTTATTAATAAGGTTTGAGTATCTAAGAACCAGATAAAAATATTTAATTGACGAGTTTATTCATTTATTGAACATTTATTTATTTAGATTAGACTACCATAATAAAAAAGGAGTTAAATGTCATTTTAGTCCCTATGGTTTGGATCATTTTGTCAATTTAGTCTAAATGTTTCATTTTTTGCATGTGGGTCTAAAAATGTTTCATTGTTGTCATTTTAGTCCAGTTGGTTAACTTCAACCATTTTTTCTGTTAACGAGAAGGGTAATTCAGGCATTTTATATGTAATTCTGTGAACTAAAAGGGCAATTCGGCTATATAAAATGACCGAATTGCCTTTCTCGCTAACAGAAATAATGGATGAAGTTAACCCAGTGGACTAAAATGGCAACGGTGAAAACTTTTTGAACCCACATGTGAAAAATGAAACATTTGGACTAAACTGACAAAATGACCCAAACCACAGGGACTAATATGACATTTAACTCTAAAAAAAAGTTTATAATATATACACATTAAATAAAATAAGTAAATTATAGAAAATACTTCTTTTTTTTTTTCAGGCAAAAACTAGAAAGGAAATTGATTATAATTGAAAAGACATGATGATTCTTTAAAAGTTAATATTTTATTGAAGTTAATTTTAGTGGCCAAAAGACCAAATCATGTGTTATAGCTTACAAGTTATAAAAAGCAAGAATTATCCATGTAATTTTAAAATAGAAAGGACAAAATCTATAATTTTCAGAAACCTTTTGTAGTTTACTGAGCTGTTCACATACAGTACTCTTCTTGTTGTCATGTATCACAACTCATAGTGGCCAAATACGATGTACATTCTTTTGCAGTAAGTGACTTTTTGCATATTATTTCATTATTCAAGGATAACAATATTATTCAATTAACTCAGCCACCATAGAGATGATTTCCTAGACCAGCAAATCTACACCTTAAACATTTTAATCTGATGTTCTACAACAAAACAAAATCCAGAGTTAACATATTGCCTCAAGTTTTGCCTTAAATAATCGAGGAATTTTATATATATTCCGTCTAAACTTATAAAATATCATAACTATATAGCAAAAGTATTTAGTACATAATATACAATATTTTTAAAGCATGATTGATTATTATGAAAATATAAAATTATCCAAATTTTAAGGATCACATATATTAAATTGATTCACTAATAGTGAAATGTACATACTCAATATGTGGGAGTACTATTCCGTACCCTTGTTGTAGAATAATTAACTACTCAATCTAGATAACTGTTGTTTGCCTTTTATGTTCTGGACAATGCATCTTTGGATCCTCAAAAATCAAGACCCATGCATGCATGCTTTTCAGTTAATAATGCCCTACTATTTTCCAATTATACATCCTGGCATCCAGCCATTTTGCGCCATCTGTCAACGAGAGTATCCCTTCGATGGAACATCACAACTACCGTATTTTCGCTCAGAGGCATTGATCGATCGTGGCTCTTCCGGCTGATCAAGGACACTACGTTTTTAAGGTTGGTCTTTGTGCAAGTTCAATGAGATTCATGGGTGCTTGACACTCTTCATCATACTAGTTGTCTTTTGGGCATATTTAAAACACGACACTATTAAAAAAAACACACATTTATCCCCTCCGAACAGAAAAAGAAAATAGGTTTTAATATCTAATTCACCATTGGACAAACAAGTAGAACCTGCTTTATAGCAAAAAATGGGCTCTTTTACAATTAAGAAAACAAATACTATTTTTAAAACAAGTAGAACACGGTCGGGGTGGGTGGCTGTGTTGTGACCAGGGCAACAGTGTTTTGAGTGGCTCTGGTGGCAGGGACGGGGATGAAGGGTAAATGATGTGGGTCCAAGTGTGGAGGAGCGGGCCATCTTGTATTTGGAGGCCCAAGATCGTGTAACAAAAGGGGCCTCACTAAAATGGCTCTAACTTGGGCTACGGGGGTCCGTTTTGGGCGTGCGACCAGGCGAAACAAACGTGAGAACGAGCTCCATCTTGCTGGGTCATCGTCCGGGCCAAAAAAACGCCTATTTCTATTAGTTATATACGTTTTCATGTTTTTTGAAGTGTTTTGGGCATTTTGTTTTTAGGCTTGTGTTTGGCCCGTTGTCTTTTTTAGGCCCATTTCGAATTTATGTTCCTATTTATATGTTTCTCTAGTAATTAGAAAGTTCAGACTTGAATTTTGAATTAACTCATTTTTCACTTCAAATTATGTGCCCTTTGGATGGAATCTTGGGGGTTGGGGAAGAACTATACGGGTATTCGTAGAATCAACGTCTTTGATCTTCATTTTCGTAACACACGCTACATCAGTAGCCAGTGGTGGGGGTGGGTGGAGCAGGGGCAGGAGTGGCAGATGCGACAACAATTCCATTTACTTTGGTTGAATTCCATCATATTGTTGAAGTTTTAAATTTCTTCCTGTAAAGGAAGGTGAGGATGTTAAATTTTCAATACAAATTCCAATTCATTTCTCAACAAAACATATAAGAAATCAATGGAGATACAAAATTCACCTAACTCTACGAACGAAACACATTAGGAGATGTAATTGATATTCCAATTTTATTGAATTTCGCGAACCTAAAACATCTTTGTGGTGTCTAGTTTTGATGACACAACAAATTATCATTTTTCAACACACTTTAAACCTAATGTTCTGACATGATTTCTTCATTGCTAAGTGTTCACGTAAGTTCTAAGCTCAAACATCAAGCCATTTTGTCAATAAGATTTACATAAGACCAATAAAAATCCGAATAATCATTGAAACGAGTTAGTAGATGCTCGATCAAGATTATTATGATTTCTCGAACCTAGGAATCTTGGGGGTTATAAGGGGTGAACCCCATTAGCCCAAAGATTCCAAGGGGGGCAAAACCTTCTTGGTGGGGTTCTTGCTTAGACTATTGAAGGTTGTTTCGGATTTGCATGGCTTAACGAAAATTGATCTTTAGTAGGGGCTGAATATTGGTTGTAAGTTGCTATACGGATCACTAGTGTTAAACTTAACAGAAATTAATAGCAGCTTGATTTATTAATAACAAATGATCATTAATAGTAAGTTACCACCGATGAGCAAGAACTTGGCCATCGATAGCAACCGGCTATCAGTGATAATTGGTCATTAGTGAACGGCAGTAGCAACTTGCGCATTAGCGACAAGTTGGATGATGAAAAGTTATTGTTGAGGGTTTTCGCTAATGTAACAGAAAAGCTGTTGACGATTATAACCACCAACGCTTATATTGTTGCAATGAACAATTGTGATGGTAAGGTGTAAAACTATGTTATGGTCTTTATATGTGCGAGTATGTATGTGTGTATGTATTTTGCTTATAACTGATGAAAGAAAAGCATCTTATATCACAATGTTTTTAGCTTAATTTGCTTACATAATAACATGTTAAAACGTTATTTATTGCATAGATAAACTTTATGTATATTATAACTATTGCATATATATGTCTTTTATATGCAAGCATTTATTTATATAGATGATATTGATTAGAATAACGAAAGCAAAGTTATGGCTTATTATCCCTATCATGATAAAGTATAATATACTTAGATATGTCATCTAAAGTATTACTCTCTAAATCTCATTATCAGTTTGAAAAAGGTTATAAAATTCTGGATTGATATATCTTACATGACTCCATCATGTAGTTATTTCTCACTTATTATAATATGAAGAGAAAAAAATTATAAGGAAAAACTGGATGGAATTTTTTCGATTTGTGACACGTGAGATATGCTCTTGAGGTAGCAGTATTATAAAAAGAGTAGGAAAGGTTTGAAGTGATTTCATATCCATACTAATGGCAAAGAATGAAAATCCTTGAACGTTTTTAGATTCTATCTCATTCCTTGAAGTGAATGTGATTATATATTGATCATTGTAAATGTAGCGATCATGGATATAATTGAGAAAGTTATAATTACGCGTCGACCATTTAGAATTGTAATGATGGTCATGTTAATAATGAGATGGACGACCAAAAGTGGTAAACTAAGGAATGATTATATAACTTGATGGTTTGAACTTTGAAGTTATAACATATTTTCTTGTATCTTAGATTTTGTATTACACACAGCAAGAAATACATATACGATCAAACCAGAAGTTTATGGTTCATGATAATTTAATTAATTGGCATGACTTGTTACACCACCCTGAGTCTATGATGATATGAAATTATTTAAGAACCAGAAGATTCTTCTTGATAATTATACATGTAATGTTTACTCTCAAGGGAAGTTATATATTTTCCAAATAAAGCAGGGTGTGTTAGCCAAATAATCTGGAAATGGTTAGAGGATATGAACATCCGAACATGATACCATTTAGTGTTTTAGTTAGATGCATCTTCTAAATGGTTATCAAATTCACAACTTAAAGTTTGTGTGATTACGACTTAGTTAATGTGATTACAAGCATATTATTCCAGATTGACATATTTATTTCCGTTGTAATGGTGAATTTGATTCCCAAGTAATTAATGATCATTAGAATACGTGTTTTTGTTGAGACGGTCGTCGAATGTCTATGATTTGTTGTAGAACCAATGATCATAAGATTAGAATTTCTTATGTTATGGACATATTATTTTACATGCAACATTAAATCACATCGAGCCAAAAAAATGTAACTCTTCCTCCCCGTTACGATTGGTTTTGGTTAGTAACCTAATATGTCCCTTCTAATATATTTGGTTGTGCAACGTGTATTGAAATTAAACCACTACAACACACAACAATGGGACCTCGAAGTTGGTTAGGAATATATGGTGATGAATTGAGTCATTAACAAAGGATTTATTTACGGCTTAGTTATTGTTTTACATTTTAATAAACTGAATCAACATTCCCAATAGGGGGAGATAAAAACAGTTAAGAAGTGAAATAAGTTGGAATGAATTATCATTATTTAATCTTGATCTTGAAACTATACTATGTGAAGCAAAATTTCAAAAGATAATTCATTAAAGAATCAATTCCCAGACATGTACACTGACTTATATAGTGTGACTAAGTCACCTAATCAACTACTACGCTCTTGTTAATGTTAGTGTCCTAGAATGAAAACCACATACTGGTGATGAGTCTAGTGCATGCCTGAAGCATAGTAGATAGTCGATTCTTGTAACACCTTGCAAAATCATGTCCAATGTAGCAAGTTATTTTTCAAAGATCGATCTAAGGTCGGGATACCATCAGTTGAAGGTCAGAACCGAAGATGTGCACAAGACCGCATTCAGAATATGATATGGTCACTACGAGTTCTTGGTGATGCCTTTCGGGCTCACTAATGCACCTGCAGCATTCATGGATCTCATGAATCGCGTTTGCAAGCCGTATCTTGACAAGTTTGTCATTGTCTTTATCGATGACATACTTATTTATTCAAAGAGTCAAGCTGAGCATGAAAAACATCTCAGGTGTATTCTCAAACTTCTGCAGCAAGAGAAGCTCTACGCCAAATTTTCCAAATGTAAATTTTGGCTTTGCGAAGTCCAATTTCTTGGACATGTAGTAAGTAAGCGTGGTATCCAGGTGGATCCCGCTAAGATCGAAGCAATTATGAATTGGCAAGCGCCTAAGACACCAACAGAGATTCGCAGCTTTTTGGGCCTAGCAGGTTACTACAAACGTTTCATTGAAAACTTTTCTAGAATTGCTGCACCTCTAACTTCGTTAACTCGCAAGAATGTCAAGTTTGACTGGGGTCCCAAGCAACAAGAATCTTTTGAGATCCTCAAGTAGAAATTAAGCAATGCTCCTGTGTTGACATTGCCAGAAGGGGTTGAAGAATTTGTGGTTTATTGCGACGCATCGCACACAGGTATGGGTTGTGTGCTTATGCAAAAAGGCAAGGTCATTGCCTATGCATCCCGTCAACTGAAGGTGAACGAGAAGAGTTACACCACCCATGATTTGGAATTGGGTTCCGTTGTATTTGCACTAAAGCTTTGGAGGCATTATCTTTATGGAACAAAGTGTGTGTTCTATTCAGATCACAAGAGCCTTCAACATTTATTTAACCAGAAAGATCTCAATATGAGGCAACGTCGTTGGATGGAAACATTGAACGACTATGATTGTGAAATTCGCTATCACCAGGGCAAAGCGAATGATGTTGCTGACGCACTTAGCAGGAAAGAAAGGATTAAACCTATTAGGATCAATGCCAAAAGCATTGAACTAAAGAACAGCTTGAATGAAAGGTTGTTAGCCGCTCAAAAGGAAGCCATTTTTGAATCTAACTTTCCGAATGAGAAGTTGGGCGTAACTGCTGATAAATTGTCTTATGGCAAGGATGGAATCCTAAGATTAAATGGTCGAATCTGGGTTCCAATCCATGGAGGACTTAGAGATGTGATTCTCCAAGAAGCTCATAGTTCAAAATATTCAGTCCATCCAGGAAGTGATAAGATGTACTAGGATTTAAAGGAAAATTACTGGTGGATAGGTTTGAAGAAATCTATAGCCACTTATGTGGCTAAATGTCTGACGTGCGCACAGGTTAAAGCCGAGCATCAAAAGCTGTCAGGATTACTACAACAGCCTGAACTTCCCACTTGGAAATGGGAAATGGTAACTATGGATTTTATCACCAACTTACCAAAGACGAAACGGGGGAATGATACAATATGGGTTGTAGTCGACAAACTGGCGAAGTCAGCTCATTTTATACCCATAAATGAGACACATAACTCCGATAAACTAGCCCAGCTATATATGGATGAGATTGTATCTCTCCATGGAGTGCCAGTATCTATTATCTCTGATAGGGATACAAGATACACATCTCATTTTTGGAAAAGCTTTCAGCAATCTTTAGGCACTCGTTTGAATTTCAGTACTGCTTATCATCCTCAGACGGATGGGCAAAGTGAGCGTACGATTCAAACCTTGGAAGACATGCTGCGTGCTTGTGTTATTGATTTGGGTGGAAGTTGGGATGACCATCTTCCTTTGATTGAATTTTCGTACAATAATAGTTATCATTCGAGTATCCAAGTCGCGCCTTTTGAGGCCTTGTACGGAAGAAAGTGCAGAACGCCAGTTTGTTGGGCGGAGGTTGGAGAAACCCAACTGTCAGGATCTGATATAGTCCTTGAGACAACAGACAAGATTGTTCAAATTCATGATCGTCTCAAAGCTTCCAGGGATAGGCAGAAAAGCTACGCGGATAAACGGCGTAAACCTCTGAAATTCGAGGTTGGTGATAAAGTGCTGCTTAAGATGTCACCCTGGAAAGGGGTGATGCGTTTTGGCAAAAAGGGCAAGCTAAGCCCAAGGTACATAGTACCATTCGAGATCATCGAATGTGTCGGAAGTGTGGCCTATAAGCTAAATCTATCTGAAGAGCTCAGTGGGATACATAATGTATTCCACATCTGCAATTTAAAGAAATGTCTAGCCGATGAATCGCTAGCAATGTCGCATAAGGACGTGCAGATTGACGAGAGCTTGAAGTTCGTTGAAAAACCTTTGTCGATCGAGGATCGACAGGTTAAGAAGCTTCGAAGAAAGAATGTGCCTATTGTGAAGGTAAAATGGGATGCCCGTAGAGGCCCAGAATACACGTGGGAGGTTGAATCCACGATGAAACAGAAATACCCTCATTTATTTCAGTAAATCTCGAGGTCAAGATTTCTTTTAAGGGGGTGAGCATGTAACACCTCGCAAAATCATGTCCAATGTAGTAATGACACGTGTCATAAGCTTTAAACGTATAAAGAATTGATTTCGAAGGACTAAAGTTGACAAACAAGGAAAAGATATATGTGAAAGGATCCAAAGTGTCAACACTCGAAAATTTTGCCTTTTATTAACCCTATATTATGTACATACTCTTAAATGAAAGAATTGTGAAACGTATAAAGCCGTTTGAGAAAGAAAGTGAAAGTTTACAAGACGCGAGGGTTAAATGTGTCAACATGTTAAAATAATACCTCTGAGTGACCTTTTAACGAACCCGAAGCTTTGTAACGATTAATTATACACTCAAGAACAAGTGACGAAAGACTAACGAGGTTTCGATATCGTTTGAGATAAATACGTTAATTTTCGTAAATAAAGGGTTAAAAGCGTCAACGAGGCAAAACTTGTGTTTTCGGTTATCGTTTAACGAAACCGGACCTAACAATGTTTGGTTATATTCTAAAGATCATAAAAATATAAACTTTATGGGTTAAATATGCTTAAAATTGAAGTTATGAGGTTTTAAAGGTCCAGAGACTAAATCTACCAGGTTTGAAACTTGTGTGACTGGTTACCCTTGTGGTGGCGCTGCGCCACACCAAAGTTCCTTTGTCATCGCGCGACACGACGGCCTAAAATGGACAGAAATCCTGCACATATGCAGGTTTCAGCACACTTTCTTCTCCAAACCAGCTACACACTCACATAACTCGAATCTAGGGATTGTTTGCTGGTTTTTAAAACCACTTGGGACACCTGGAGCAATCTTACAACATCCCTAATGTAACATCCCAAAAACGGGTTTGGTAATCAAACCACGTTAATAGTAAAGACGGGTAAAATACCGTTAGTGGTAAAAATTTACCCGGTAAATATTAGGACTCAAATAAATAAACCTAATATTAATTAAAAAGGGGAATAAATACTTTGAGAAAACAAAGTATATAAAAAGGCCAAATTAACGGGACTTAAAACATAACGGGTTATAACTTCCCGAACCCGTTAAAGTAACTAGGAGTAATTAACCTAGTTAGTAGCATGTGATTAAGTAACTAATGGTGAGATATAGCTTCATTTGATCAAAATAAAACATGAGGGACTAATATGGACAAGTGGGAAACTTATTTTATTAAAACAAAAAAAAATACACACACACATTGTGTGCGTGTTCTGATCGACCAGGAGGGTGCTCCAAGGAGCAAAACCCTAGTTCACACTAAATGACTAAATCGAAGCTCGAATCAAGACTCAAATCACTGCATGAATACATAAAAACGATCACCTAGTCATGGGGATCACAAGGTATGTTAAATTTTGCTTTTTGGTGATACTTTGAGATTATGATGAACAATCATAATCGAAATTCTGGAATGAATGTTGAATCTATGAGTGTTATTATGATTATATCTTGGTTTAGAAACAAACCCTAGTAGAAAATTTGATGAATTGTTGTCAAAACTAGGGATTTGGTAATTACCCTATTATGTGCTAAGTGGGTTTTATGTTAATATGATGAACACTCAGATTAGAATGTAAGATTGATGAATATTGAGGTTATGATATAAGTTCTTGATGTAGTTCATGAACACTAGACTTAGAGGTTTGAATGTGTCGATGTAAATCTTGGTAAAGATAACTAGTTATGAACTAGTTAGTAAATATGTAAAATTATGCACATTAGGTGTTTGTTAAAATGCCCGAATGAATGTTGACATAATGAAATTATGAAAGAAACGCGTAATTGGCTAACTTGACTAACTACGTGTAATACGGAATAATATGGGTTCTAAACGTGATGTTGATTGAACTTATTATGCGTATAATATGATTGAAGTTAGTTGACTATCGAAAGTCAAATAAACCAACGTTGAAGTCGAATAGTAGTTCCGACATAGAGTTCGTAAGATGGAATAGTCGTATGTGATAATGACTAAACTAACCGTCTTACGAATTATGATGATAGTTTGACGCTTGACAAGCTAGTTGGAGGCTTGGAAATGAAGCGGGTCAAACGAAGCAAATAAGAAGGAAAAACGTACTTCGGATGCGAGGTAAGTAAAACTTACACCCACTTATAGTATATGTGTTTATTTTATAAGCGATGAATACAATAAAGGATTAGGTTCGAATCATGGGTTCCGACACGAAACGAAATGAGTCGGAACCAATAAAGATGTTTTAAACCATGATTAATGGTGAAAGAGGCAAAATGGTAAATTAGTCACGAATTGGTTAAGAATTAGTGAGTTTTTCTTAAAGTTACCTTATAGCGTAACTAGTAATGGGAAAATGGGTAAAAAGGGAAATTTAGTCAAGTATCGACTAAAGTAAAATAAGTTTCAAAGGACACCCATAGCGTAAGCCGAATGGGTTAAAAATATAAGAAATTGACTTTAGAAAAAAAGGGGGATCTAGTGAGAAAATCCGAAATGGGTCGGATGTATGATTGGTAATTAAAACCCATGTTTTGTAACATATGAAAATGTTGGGTTATGTAGGTCGAACGGGCCAAATGGTGGGAATAACGCCATTTGACAAAATCAACTAATGTGGTTGTCAAGTCATGTGTTTACAGGGGTGAATAGTAGTTTGGGTAGTTGCGTCGCCATAAGAATATCGGTAATAAAAGCAAGGTGTCGAAATGGGTCACTAGGTTGACTCGAGCCAGGTACGTATAAATAAGATTGTGGTTAAACATACATTTTTCGGTCAAATTAGTAGCAAATGCCCTTCGTCGTAAATAAGGGGCTAAAGTTGACTAAAATGCCCTTGATGGGTAAATCGGGCAAACGACCTTTAAAGGTTGTTGGAAATAAGTGTTTTGATAGATTAAATCCTTAAGATAAGAATAAAAGGGATGATATGGGACCTTAGTGCGTAAATACCCTTAACGGGTCAAAATAGAAGTAATAGCGAAACGGGTTAAAAATGTGTAATAACTCGTGAATTGAACCTTGTACAATAGGAAATAATCATAATAATATGTTTACAAAAGAAACAAGGGCCACAAACAAGTTTGTTAGATGAAACCGCGAACGGGTCAAAAAGTGTCGTAATTGAACTTCAAGCCGAGAGCTTGAAGTCTAAAATTTTGTGAAGTTAGATGTTGTATTTTAACTCCATAAGATGGAGAATTTAATTACGGACGTGTAGGAAAAAGAATCGGGTAAAACGGACCAATAACGAAGAAGTTATGGCCGTTTCCGTGAAATCAGGTCGTGCTGAGAATGTACAGCAACTGTTAAGCAACAGTCTGTGAAAACAGGGGCTAGGCGTCACGCGACGCCCCCCTGTTCCGGAAAAACTTTATTTTGTTGTTGTTTGACCCATGTAACTTGTTTAAACTATTTATTTAACTATCAAAACTAACTTTTAAGTTGGTTTTGATTATAGGTGATCGCCAAGAGTGCCCGGATGAAGATCAAGCTCTATGAGGAACCGAACACGATTAAATTAAACACTCGAGATTAAAGCTTCCGCACGGAGTTACGTCATAACTTTTAAACGACGAACTTGTTTATATTATGTTGAAAACTTTTAAGTTGTAAAAGTTTTAAATTACTCGTATTTTCTAAGGATACTTAATCGTAATTATATGTTTATTTTCGTTGTTTGTACGAAAACCTTTAAAATAATAACATGGGTGTTACACCTAAACACTTGTAATGATCCTGTGAGAGTCACTTGCACTATAAATAGGGGCATTGGCTGCCACACTCTTTGCTCACTTAAAATTTTCATCACCTTCTTACTTGTTGAGCTCTTTGAAGCATTATTTGGAATTCCTGATCAAGAAGGAAGCCCTCCTTAGTTCAAATCTTCATGCTAGGACTCTTGTAAGCGTTCTTAGCTCTTGTAGTTAAGTTTTTATTAGCTTAATGACCGAAAGTCAAAGTTATCGTAATGATGCTTTGACTTTGTGATTAATCACTAACGGTCCAGCCATTATTCGAATTGAAAGTGGCTATGTGTTGGTAATTAAGTAGGTGATAAACCCTTAAAAGGGCACCTCCTAATTATCACATTTACTTGGTCAATTGTCGGGTCAAACTACTTAACAAGAAATTCAAACGAGTCAGTTTTTGCAAAATAAAACATAATTGATAATGTAGAAAATATAAAATACATTTTATCACTTAAATAACCTTGTAAATAATATAAGAACATGTTTAGGCATGTTCAACCCGACAATTCTGAGTATTAGGCTCGGTTCGCAACCGAAAGTCGCAAAAGTAGACTTTTGGTTTGACTTTCAGTTCTGACCCGATTTAATTTAGATTAGTTATGCCTTAGGGTTCCTTTGGGACCACATTACATGTTGGTATAACCCTCTAAGGTTATACTATACGGCTCCATATAAATCTTAGTTCATTTACATGTTTCCGTTAAATGCTTAAAATTGACCATTTTGCCCTTCTGATATAAAAACGAGATTTTTGAAAATGTGAGAGGACAAAAACCTTTATTACTAACATATAAGTATGTCCTAAAAATTTGACATCAGTTTATGGTCTAAAATGAAAGTTATGCAAGATATCGTAAAACTAAAGCTTTTTATTAATTAAGTGGCATTTTTGGCATAAATCATATTTAAACCCAATTTTTTCCACCAAACTTGCTACCCACTGTTGTGATATAATATTTAGAGATTTTTGGAAATTTTTGTCAAATTTTATACTAATCATAACATAGAGTTCTAGTGTAAATTCGGTATTGACGATAATGCCCTTTTTGCTAATAAAATGAGTTTTACATATCATTTTAATACCGAACCTTTTCCTACTGATTTCATATGTTAAATAAAATATTTTAAGCTTTTGAGACTGATCAAAACTTTAAAATTTTATAAACACCTTGTATACCGTCAATTACTGACTTTTACGCTAATTATGCGCATAGTATGGTTTAAAACCATATTCAACGCCTAAGACTTGTTACCTACTGATTTTATAAATAAATTTTTATAACTTAACAGTAAGTATAAGTCTTAAACTCAGATTTCCAAATTTGACCTTAAAGCTTATGTGAAATGACCAAAATGCCTCTACGGTGTATAGTTTGGCCATAAACGAATAAACACACATATGTATGATATCTTGCTGATATAACAACGTAAAATAAATATTTTTACAGAATGTTTTAGACCAGAACCTCAGTTTACATTTAAACCTCTTTTATAAACTTTAAAATGACCAAAATACCCTTTCAGGGCTTAAATTGGTTTTAAATTCGTTTTGGTCATAATGGAAGATATCCTACTGATATCACAACATATTTTAAGCATAATAACTATTGGAACTTGTATATGACTCATCCAGTTACCCGTTATGCATATACGCGTTCGGTACGGTTTGTGTAACTAGTTTGCATGAATTGGCCGAAACGGGTCAAACCTTATCATTTTTTTTACTTCAAAATCCAGAATGTGTTTAGTTTACCCATTATATACAAGTCTTCATACTTGTCGGGTCTAAATCACATTCCCATCCGGTCACCGCTTTATCTAGCGTTTCGTACCGTAAACATTTGTTTAAAACTAACCGGTCTAAGTGATAACTTAAATAAGACTCGTTAGGAATCTAATAGGTTAATAAAAACCTTCGTTCCAGATTGAGAGCCCCGGTAGAGTACTTGCACTTGCTGATTAGAATATACGGCTGAGAATAAATTACATTTTAGCTCAGGTAAATACTTTTCACTTATTTTCCCTTATACGGGCTTGGGATACGGTAAATTATTACCGCTTGGTCGGGTGTAGAAACCTTTTAATCGAATATGGTTAAATTGTATAATCCCGTTTTAATCAGTGTTGCTTGATAACAAATAACATTGGGGGTTAACGATCGTGTCCTGGATATCCTTGGCTCATTCAAAAAGCGTGAATGGCCACGACATAAGCACGGGGTGTAGGCATACACATGTCTGTTGCGTATGTAAAAGATATACTCACTCGTGAGGAAACTTCTTGTGAGTTTATATTTATGGTGTGTCGATTAATCTAGTTCGGCTTTTATACCGGCCCTAAATATTGGACAAACATGTAAATCTAATACAAGATTGTTATTAATATAATTGTCCCAAGTTATAAAAGATTTATGCCTTGTGCATCCAAACCAATTTTATAAACACTTTTCAAAAGAGTCGGTTAATTGTATTTACCAGTGTAAACTGACGTATTATCCAAAAAGACTAAGTGACATGTATTGTACGTAATTGGCTGGGAGCTTGGGGCCTTAATAAGGAATCTTGCAAGTTCTAAACGTCTGAAGTGTAACACCCCGAAAACGGGTTTGGTAATCAAACCACGTTTATACTAAAAGACGGGTAATTTACCTTTAGTGGTAAAAGGTAACCCGGTGAATATTAGGATTCTTAAATAAACAAGAATTTACTAACTAGGAATTTTAACCTAGTTAGCTAATAGTCTAGAAATAACTTATAATAAGGTTAAAAACAGCCAAACTATGAGTTATACAAAAGAGGAGGGGTTAATCTTGTAAAAAGTGAAACTAGAATTAATTAAAACAAAAACCAAACACACCATTTGGTGTCTGGTTCGATCAGAAGCAGGGAAGGGCGACCCCCATCCTCCAAAACCCTAACATTCACAAAAGCCACAAATTGAAGGGCTAAATCATGTCCAAATCGATTTTCAAGCATAAATTAATGATCACCTAGTTGAAGGGATCATAAGGTATGTAAAATCTTGAAGTTTTGATTCATCTCAAGTTCTAGGTTAATTATGAAAGATTGAAATTTAGCTTGATTGTGTCATGCATGAATGTAATTAGAAGAGATATGGTGTCTAGGGATGAACCCTAGGTGAAATCTTGTTAAAAGATTTCATGATAATTATAGAGTTTATAACCACCATTGTAGGTGATTAATAAACTTGAAGAAAACTTGATAAGCCTTAGAATTGTGATCTTGTTCTAACATAAATCTGAAATTTAGAATAAATTTCAGAAATATTGATGTTAAGATATATGTAGGATTGACTAAGTAAAGTTAGTTTAGATGATAGTTACAAGTCATGAACTTGGTTTTGTTTATATAAAAATCAGACCCGCCAGGTGTTTGATGGAACGCCTAAGTGAGGGTTAAAATGTTAAAAGTTGAGTAAAAACGCAGATTTGGTTATTGTAGCAAATTATGCGTTAAAGCTTGTGAAAGAGTTCTAAACTTATTTTGAATTGAACTCTTTAGGCAAGGAATCCGGAATGTCAAGCGGACAAGCCGGAGGTGATACACGCTTGAAAGGTGTGCTTTAAAGGTACGTAACTACGATTCCGTTACGTTATGCTTGATTCCGTATTCTAGCTAGTAGACTTTAAATTAGCATAATACATGAAATTGGCATTTACTTGAAGTGATGAAGATCACTAGGTAAATAAACGGGTCAAAAGGTGAAATTATCACCCTTTGACAATATTGTCTAATGGTTTGTCGAGTTACATGTTATAGGAATAAATAGCAAAAGGATAAGTACATCGCTATTGCTTAGTGGCTATTAAGGCAAGGTATTGAAACGGGTCAATATATTGATCCGAGCCAGGTATGTATAATAACACAACTCATCATGTAGAATTTGGAGTTCTATAAGAGTTAGACAATGTTAAAGTGTAGATATTCGGTTATCTTTAAGGTAAACCGAATAAATGGAATTATGTTCATGGTGTTTTAGAAGCACATGTGTTTATAAATAAGATTATAGTTAAAAGAGTCAGATTTTGGGTCAATCAAGTATTTAAAGGACCCTTGTAGTTAAAGAAGGATGAAAATTGACCAAATTGCCCTTGTAAACTAATTCGGACGAACGACCCTTAAAGGTGCTTCGGAAATGAGTTGTATGATTATATAAATGCTTAGGATAAGTTAGATAGTGAAAAACGTAAATTCTTGGGTCGAAGGGCTTTATATGAGTCTTTGCCGTAAAATGGTAATCCGAGGGGTAAAACTCGGAACATATAGATATCCACATTAAACCCAACACATATATAGTTGTAGTGGAAGATTACTTGATAAGGAATGTAGGAATAAGATGCTAGAAATGAATGAAAGCGATTTCATGCTTTAAAGTGCTTAAAATACCCTTAACGGGTCGAAATAAGTATACGAGTGAAAACGGGTTTAAATTGTGTAATAAACCTATGATTAGAACCTAAAATGGTAGATAACATTAATTTGAAGAAGTGTTTGTGATGTAGGA
Source organism: Helianthus tuberosus (assembly GCA_030545235.1). Taxonomy (NCBI): domain Eukaryota; kingdom Viridiplantae; phylum Streptophyta; class Magnoliopsida; order Asterales; family Asteraceae; genus Helianthus; species Helianthus tuberosus. The sequence goes on along the minus strand of JARYGA010048499.1, from coordinate 89,820 downwards.
ATCAAACAAATACGTTTGTTTGATAAAATGCGTAAACGGGTCAAATTTTTGTAAAAAGGTAATAAGCCGAAGCTATAAAAGTTTCAAAATTTATTAAGCCGGATGTCGGATTTTAACTCCATATGATGGAGAATCAAATTACAATCACGTAGGAAGAAACGGTAGGTTAAACGGATAAGCGGATTGAAAGATACGAAAGTTTTCGTGTCAATAAACGGCAAAATGGAAAGGTTGCATGCAGGGACCACCGTAACTTACGGTGCCACCGTAAGTTACGGTGGAGCTGACTATGTTACGGTGGTTGCCTACTGAAGTACGGTGGGAAGATTTGTAATTCAGGGGCCACCGTAACTTACGGTGCCACCGTAAGTTACGGTGGAGGCCAGGTTCAAGCATTTTGTTTTGAATCAAGACATAAATGTTGGATTTTTCCTAATTTCCTTGTTGTATTAGTTAATTAATTATCAAAACTGACTTTTAAGTTGGTTTTGATCACAGGTGAATGTCGAGGTTCCCGGATGAAGATCAAGCATCGAGCAAGAACCGAACACACGTTAAACAAAGCTTTCGCAATGTTGTTTCGTCGTTATTCTATAACGGCGAATTAAAATCACATTATGATATATCACTTCAAATTGTAAAAAGTTTTAATAAACCCGTAATTTCCAATGCATATGTAATCTTAATTACATGATTGTTTTTCGTAAATGATACGTTAAACCTTAATTTATAAGAACGGGTGTTACAAGTTGGTATCAGAGCCTTGGTTTAAGAGATTCAAGTATGGTGGGAAAACTATGCTTGGACTTAAACCTTATGCTCTTAATAAAGATTGGTGTTCGGTTCGAGGCTTGATCGCAAATCCGGTAAGTACGTGTATTCTAATGGTTTAGCATGTTAAAGTGTTGTAAACAACATATAGGGTTATCGTGTAATATACGATACCTCAATTAAATAATAGATATAGTTAACCAAATTACGTGCGTTAACACGTATAGTAGAAAAGCCTTGTATTATGATACGGGCATTTAGTAAAGTTGATATTACTAACTTTATGAATGTTTTAATTGGAGGAAACTCGCATTTGAAGATGACGAGGGTTGAACAAATTACGGATATGATAGAGGAACGGTCCGAAGTATGACAAGAGGAGCATGCTCACCGAGGACTAAATCGCGTAATGACCGCGAACAAGGTTAATGGCAAGGAACGCCCGTCGGGGCAAACATTACCAGGTGCACATTTTAAATATAATTGCACAAATAGTAATATGCAACAAATATGTAGAAATTGAAAGTTGCATATGTAGATTAAAAACTTGGAAAAACCCGAATAGAAAATGTATTCGGGATATTGTTTCCAAGAGAAACAAATAGAGGCATTACTTACATAGAACGTGATATGAAAACTATGAAAAGGTCATGCGTGTCATGTGTTAATCGCTTACTCTGGCCAAGTAAGTAGTGGCATATGATACCATGAACTTCTTATAGCGAACACATTCACATCCGATGTAGTAAGGACGGGGTGAATGGGACTAACTTAAAAAAATACCCAAATGAATCAAATGAGCAAAATATTTGATAATAATGTAAACGCACAGCCGGGTGACGGAAGCGTATTACATTAGGATGATGAGCCCGAGTGAAGGGACAAAGATTAATGTAAAACGATTAAGGTATGCAATTGGGAGGGGTGTGCTTACACTCGAACCCGGAGAATGCAAATATGACTCTTAACGGGCCGATTTTGTAAAACACCAAATTTGAGAACAAAGTAGGAATATAAAAGCGAAACGAAGTCATAATGCATACCGTAAGGGTTGCAATAATAACGACTTCGGTAAAACACCCGGTTGGTGGATAAGGATTTAAACGCATGCGTAGACTGAGAAACAGGAACGCGAAATAGAAAGTCAAAAGACTCGGATTATGGGTCATGATTAAAAGATGATAAGATTTTGCAAACAGAAGTTTTGATAATTACGTTCAACTATTTTAAGATGAATGGGTCAAATGAAGAGTGAAGTTTAATATTCATAAGTGAGGAAGTTTCACACAAACAAGTCAAACGAGACTAATAAAGAATAACACTTGAAAGTGAAAATAAGCACAAGCTAAATAATGAGAGCGTGAAATATCAATGAACCTATGTGATAGGTCGTAAAAGAGTATAGAAAGGGAAATGCAAACCAGTGAAACTGGAGTGCTAAAACATTAAGATAAAGAACACGGGTAACGGTTTGAAAGGAAATTGAGGCGTAAACTGAATAGTGATAAGAATGAGACGAACCGACGTGTGAATGATGAAAGAAGTCATAGATTCGGAAGAATAATTTAAAAGAAAGCAAATGTAGTCTTAGACTACGGTCAAGGTCAACTAAAGTTCAAAAGCAAAATTAAATGATTCCAAACATAATAAAGGATGCTTTAAAGCTATATATGTATAAATAGACAATGGAATAGAGACTAGAATAAAAGATGATCTACGGGATCATCATAACCTACGGGATATTAATTAGTGTAAAGGCCTACGGGGCCAAAATGACCCACGGGACATGAATTAAAGCAAAGGGATCATAAAGGCCTCGCCTTAAAAAGGCGAAAAATCTAAAGAAATAAGCCTACGAGGCTAAGTGAAAGAACCTACGGGTCAATAACGTGAAGCGAGGAAAATGGTTAAACTCCCCGCGTAAAATAATAACGGAAGGTAAAGGTAGTATAAAAGTGAGGGATTTCACTAAAACATCTAAACGGACAAAAATATTACCGAAAAGACAACGGAAAGGAATAAATTTTCAGACGTAAAAGTCCTAGAAATGAGTAAAAGATGTAAGACAAGGAGAAAAAGGAAACGTTAAACTAAAATTTAGTTTTAGTAAGAAACAATGTTTTAACAAATATGGATATTACGAGGGAGATTAGAAAATGGTTAATATCAAAGAGTATGGGTCTTAACATCGATAGGTGCGAGACAATACATTCGAAAAGAAGAAGTATGATAAAGAAATGTTGATATAAATTAAACATAACGTGACACGATCACGGTCAAGAAATGCAATGTGAAGTGGAATCACATTATAACCAAGCGAGCGGTAAAAAAAAAAAAACTGGACCAATAAGTCTAGTTAGTGAGACCGGTTAAGGTCATTTAAGTAATTTGGTTGCTTGTAAGCGGTGGATTCGGTATAACTGAACCGAATAAATGAATTTGAAAACAAAAGAAATTGTTGCTAAAAGTGAAAGATTTCACTAAAGACCTTTAAACGGGTCAAAGTAACGGATTCATAAGGAAATTCGATAGTATATGAAAGCGATGGATATCGCTAAGTTAACTAAACTAGTGGAAATAACGAGATTACGTTATTTCGAAGTTACACTATGTCGTATGAGATATGTAGACAATTAGTAACCGAAAAGATGTTACCATACTTTCCGGGTAATACTAACGATTGGTTAAAAAAAAGTATAAGTAATGTTTAAAATATTTCTCGGATCAAATACATTGAGTTTAAACTCAATGAATTATGTAAGAAAATGTTTCGAGGACGAAACCTCTTTAAGGGGGGTAGACTTGTAACACCCCGAAAACGGGTTTGGTAATCAAACCACGTTTATACTAAAAGACGGGTAATTTACCTTTAGTGGTAAAAGGTAACCCGGTGAATATTAGGATTCTTAAATAAACAAGAATTTACTAACTAGGAATTTTAACCTAGTTAGCTAATAGTCTAGAAATAACTTATAATAAGGTTAAAAACAACCAAACTATGAGTTATACAAAAGAGGAGGGGTTAATCTTGTAAAAAGTGAAACTAGAATTAATTAAAACAAAAACCAAACACACCATTTGGTGTATGGTTCGATCAGAAGCAGGGAAGGGCGACCCCCATCCTCCAAAACCCTAACATTCACAAAAGCCACAAATTGAAGGCCTAAATCATGTCCAAATCGATTTTCAAGCATAAATTAATGATCACCTAGTTGAAGGGATCATAAGGTATGTAAAATCTTGAAGTTTTGATTCATCTCAAGTTCTAGGTTAATTACGAAAGATCGAAATTTAGCTTGATTGTGTCATGCATGAATGTAATTAGAAGAGATATGGTGTCTAGGGATGAACCCTAGGTGAAATCTTGTTAAAAGATTTCATGATAATTATAGAGTTTATAACCACCATTGTAGGTGATTAATAAACTTGAAGAAAACTTGATAAGCCTTAGAATTGTGATCTTGTTCTAACATAAATCTGAAATTCAGAATAAATTTCAGAAATATTGATGTTAAGATATATGTAGGATTGACTAAGTAAAGTTAGTTTAGATGATAATTACAAGTCATGAACTTGGTTTTGTTTATATAAAAATCAGACCCGCCAGGTGTTTGATGGAACGCCTAAGTGAGGGTTAAAATGTTAAAAGTTGAGTAAAAACGCAGATTTGGTTATTGTAGCAAATTATGCGTTAAAGCTTGTGAAAGAGTTCTAAACTTATTGTGAATTGAACTCTTTAGGCAAGGAATCCGGAATGTCAAGCGGACAAGCCGTAGGTGATACACGCTTGAAAGGTGTGCTTTAAAGGTACGTAACTATGATTCCATTACGTTATGCTTGATTCCGTATTCTAGCTAGTTGACTTTAAATTAGCATAATACATGAAATTGGCATTTACTTGAAGTGATGAAGATCACTAGGTAAATAAACGGGTCAAAAGGTGAAATTATCACCCTTTGACAATATTGTCTAATGGTTTGTCGAGTTACATGTTATAGGAATAAATAGCAAAAGGATAAGTACATCGCTATTGCTTAGCGGCTATTAAGGCAAGGTATTGAAACGGGTCAATATATTGATCCGAGCCAGGTATGTATAATAACACAACTCATCATGTAGAATTTGGAGTTCTATAAGAGTTAGACAATGTTAAAGTGTAGATATTCGGTTATCTTTAAGGTAAACCGAATAAATGGAATTATGTTCATGGTGTTTTAGAAGCACATGGGTTTATAAATAAGATTATAGTTAAAAGAGTCGGATTTTGGGTCAATCAAGTATTTAAAGGACCCTTGTAGTTAAAGAAGGATGAAAATTGACCAAATTGCCCTTGTAAACTAATTCGGACGAACGAACCTTAAAGGTGGTTCGGAAATGAGTTTTATGATTATATAAATGCTTAGGATAAGTTAGATAGTGAAAAACGTAAATTCTTGGGTCGAAGGGCTTTATATGAGTCTTTGCCGTAAAATGGTAATCCGAGGGGTAAAACTCGGAACATATAGATATCCACATTAAACCCAACACACATATAGTTGTAGTGGAAGATTACTTGATAAGGAATGTAGGAATAAGATGCTAGAAATGAATGAAAGCGATTTCATGCTTTAAAGTGCTTAAAATACCCTTAACGGGTCGAAATAAGCATACGAGTGAAAACGGGTTTAAATTGTGTAATAAACCTATGATTAGAACCTAAAATGGTAGATAACATTAATTTGAAGAAGTGTTTGTGATGTAGGAATCAAACAAATACGTTTGTTTGATAAAATGCGTAAACGGGTCAAATTTTTGTAAAAAGGTAATAAGCCGAAGCTATAAAAGTTTCAAAATTTATTAAGCCGGATGTCGGATTTTAACTCCATATGATGGAGAATCAAATTACAATCACGTAGGAAGAAACGGTAGGTTAAACGGATAAGCGGATTGAAAGATACGAAAGTTTTCGTGTCAATAAACGGCAAAATGGAAAAGTTGCATGCAGGGACCACCGTAACTTACGGTGCCACCGTAAGTTACGGTGGAGGCCAGGTTCAAGCATTTTGTTTTGAATCAAGACATAAATGTTGGATTTTTCCTAATTTCCTTGTTGTATTAGTTATTTAATTATCAAAACTGACTTTTAAGTTGGTTTTGATCACAGGTGAATGTCGAGGTTCCCGGATGAAGATCAAGCATCGAGCAAGAACCGAACACACGTTAAACAAAGCTTCCGCAATGTTGTTTCGTCGTTATTCTATAACGGCGAATTAAAATCACATTATGATATATCACTTCAAATTGTAAAAAGTTTTAATAAACCCGTAATTTCCAATGCATATGTAATCTTAATTACATGATTGTTTTTCGTAAATGATACGTTAAACCTTAATTTATAAGAACGGGTGTTACATGAAGTCTGTTGAACAATACTTATATTTCTGTTTTAAGATCCGCCTGTGGATCCGTTATCGACCGTTTGTATAATATTTTATTATACTTTTCATATTCGGTTTGTATTATTATTTTAGTCTTTCGCTGTGCATTAAACTGTATATATTTGACTATGACGATATCAACTACGTCACGATACTCCCCATCGGGCCCACCGGTAATACGTGGAAATATCGGGGTGTGACAATTCTAAAAAAAAATCCTCTAGAAAGGGAGCAAGTAATGAAGATGGTTTAGTCAAGGTATAGTAAAAGGATCTTCTGAAGAGACACTAGACATGATGGTTCCATAAGAATCTCATGTACCTGAAAAATAAAGAGATCTCATGATATTGTATCATGTCTACGGTATATATGGAATCGAAACAAAATCAACGTCGTTAAATTTTTGTATATAATATAGTGTTTGAAATGATAAAATGATGAGGATCAAGATATAAAATCTATTTATGACTAAATTCAAAGAATTCATTGGCCAAAATGTAAAGAGTCAAATACGGCAGAGTTCAATTCTATAATAAAATGAAATGTTTTTGGACTAGCAGTCCATACAAGTGAAGTTGTAAAATATGTAGGATATAAACGAGTCTTTTATGCGAATTATGAACTGAAAAAAATAATTATGTGATATAAGACAAAATTGGTGGCACAAGGTTTTTTTGAAGACCCTTGATTAACTATGATGAGACACATTCTCTATTATGGATACAATGACTTTCCAGTTTATTATTAGTTGGTAATACAAATAGAGAATTGATCCACGTCTTACGAATGTTATGTATCGCTTGATACTAAAAACAGCATGAAAGTCATGTGATCATTGTATACATATTTAGTTTCGAATACTTTATGATTATTTTACATTTATCATTTGAACTCCTCCTAATGAAGTTTCCTAATGTAGTTGAGTGCTTAAAAGTTAGTTGAAACATCTCCTGGATTTATTTCTTGTGCACCATTAGACATACATAGAGGAAATTGTACCCGGTGATTGTAATATCTCAATAAACAAAGAGATGGTACTATATAGATTTTGAAGATATGATCTAGAAATCAATATATTAAATGAGAAACTTTATGTGACAAAACTTCTGAAAAGTATACACATATACATATATAGTCAAAGATGGAAAAAAATTGTGAATACCTAAGCATTGATGTGAAAACCTTAAAAAATGTTCTATAATGATTACAAGATTTGTATGGACTAAAAAGTCGAGTTGAATGTGGTATAATCGACTCACTAGTGAACTAGAAGTACCATAACTACATGCAACTGTGAGATAATATGTTGTTCTAGCTATACATGATTAAATATATACATTTTTTATTTTTTGATATAACATCTATCAAGGAATGAGACATTGGAGTTGGTAAAAACAACTACTACAATACATAAAAGGTATACAAAGATATGAGATTATATTTTACTAATCCATTGGAAAAAGTTTGGTTAGTCTTAGAGATGCAAGGAATGTAGCACACAACAATTATGGATCATGTGGCATTGGTTTATTATGGATCATGTGGCATTGGTTTACGAAAGGAGGCAACAAAAGTCTTAAATGAAGATCATACAACATTGGTCAGCTTTAGGCACATCAATTGATCAAGCAACATATCATTGATTGCAAAGTTTTGAGCAAATTTCAAAGAAGACGACATGAGTCACTTATAGCTAGGATACATGTAAAAATGAAGGGTAACATTATACAAGTTGTCCTCTTTTCCCTTAATAAGTTTTATCTCATTTGGTTTTCTTAGTAAGGTTTTTAATAAGGCAGCATACCTAATCCAAAAGCATCAGGGGGAGAAAATAGGCGTTGCACTCTTTCTCCCTTAGCTAAGGTTTTGTCCCACTAGGGTTTTCCTAGAGAAGTCTTTAACGAGTCAGCACCACCTAGCGTATAATACATTGTTTTCTTTTATCATATGGATAGTCAAGGGGGAGTGTTATAAATAGTTATATTATAGTGACTATCCACACGTTCTACCTCCTGTCTCTTTGTTTCCTTTCGTATTAATGTAAGAACTTTATATACAGAGACTTCCTTGTATTGCAACTTTACATCTAAATGAATAAGAATTATCTATTCTATCTTTCTCTCTATGTTCCTTTGATACTTGTTCTTATGTTCATATACTTTATATAGTTGTTGTTAGTAGGTCGTTTTATAACAAATCCAATTTAGTAAGAAACCGAACTCCAAGTATGAGCATGGTACCGTTTCGGTATCGAAAAATGGGGAAAATGGTACCGGTACCAAATGTACCCGGTACTCGGTACCAAATGCTCGTCCTTACCGAACTTTATAATAACATTTAAAAAGTAATAACTTTTGTTTTTGTAAAATGTAAAAAACATGGTTTTTACTAAACATCCAAGCTATTTCACATTTAAAAACTTAACTTTTTTTTAGTATAGCACAACTTAAATTTTCTTTACATGCTATTATACTATAACTTAAAGGATAAAGTCGGTGGTTGGCACATCACAGCTACCGCCTTTCCTTTTATATAAACAATATTTGAGTATATAGTATCAAAACTAGAGTCTGTTCTGGTGGTTGTTGCGCATTAAGCTAAATAGGAGGTCCGGAGTTCGACTCCTGAATCTTTCTTTTTTCCTCACCTGGAGTTTTAATATCATGTGATTCCTCCTCCTTTTCTTTAATCTTTATTTTTTCTCAACCGGGGTCTGGTGTTTTAATATTATGTCATCATACTCACATGTTACTTTGATTTATTAAAATTAATTACTTATATATAGTTTAATATTTATGTACTAGATTTTAAAAATAAAAGTTGGTCCTTACACTTTTTAGATTGACACCTACACCCCCTATTCTTTAAGTAAGTTAAAACATTCACTTCTAATTTTTGGTAATTGATAACTTTGATTCGTCAACCTTTTCTATTTATAACTTGACGTCTCATTTTCTTTGAATTGCCTTTACGATTTTAGACCGTAGCGTGTCATACATTACAATATTTTTTATATCTATGTCTAACCATGTTAATGTCTAAATAACTTTTACGATTTTACACGGTTGTTGAAAATACTGTTGCAACTTTACACCGCATTGACTGAGACATACTCTTTTTAATTTATTTCAAATAACATTAATGTCATGAACGTACTGTGTGTAATAAAGTACAAAAACATGTAATGTTACGTGCGGGTATTACACGTTAATGTCATCATCGTACACTGTAAGCACAATGCTTATATAGGTTACACCGAGTTAGATTGGATACGTCAAAACACGTGTTTTCATATGGCTAACACATTATATAATGTGCCGTCAGTTATAAACAACTAAGGTGCCGCACCTTAACGAGTGACATATGCCAGTTTTGACGTACCTGTCAATTTAAATTGACGTTTCAACGTAAACGTCTCACGTTTTGACATAAACTTTTTCTTGAAACGAGTTTGGTCAAATATCATATGTTTTTATACTTACTTTTTGTACGTTTGTAAACTGTGTTTGAAAGCGAGTGGGTTAAATATAACACTTTTTTCATCTGACGGCGCCTTATTTTTTTTCGAAAACAAGTCGGGTCTAATATACTATGTAAAAATATGTTTTTATAGTTATTTTAACTTTCAACGCCGCCGCAACGCGCGGCGGGTCAAAATCCAAGTATTACATTAAAAAGTATTTAAACTTTAAAAAAAATAACAGAACATTGTTTTTTATTAAAGGGTTATTAGATTTTAATAATCATAAATTTCATCTGTTGACCAATAATAATCTCAACTTTAAAAATTCCCTCCAACGATCCTAACTTGTAAAAGATTGGCCCCTATTAATCGTTTTCTAACATATAAGAATTTGACATCTCAATAGATTTAAGTGCACCTGTAGACCACTTAATTGATTTAAGTGCACATATATTAGAATGGTCATATTATTGGCACACTTTGGGGGATTAAATCGACACCCTCAATACGCATCGTATAGGCCTATACGATGGGTATGGAGGTGGGTTCAAACTTCTATGTCAGTCAAAGGCTGACAATATCCCTTTATAAAAAAAGTAATACGCATCGTATGGGCCTATACGATGTGTATTGAAGGTGTCGATTTAATTTTTTAATTTTGCAAGGTAGCTTCCTCTCACGCGGTAGCTTTCCATCACGCGAACGAAGAAGCAACACTTTGGACATTTGTTGGTCTTCAAACATCTAGGAAACATTATTTGAGAATACCCCAGAATTTATCAAAGTTGTAGAATGAGATCCTCCACTGTTGGGTTATCATCTTTCAACCCCATTTTCCCTAAATTTATGGATTTTGTTTTTCAACAGGGTTGTAATGCAATGATTCCTCTTAATTGAATAGACAGGCACTTGCATCATAGGACTCACTTGAATCGTCTCGGATGTAACAACAGTACGTTTAGCATCCGTTGTCGCAACCCCCGTCCCCTAACTACCTGGGAACGGGCGGCCGCGACCAGTTTCAGTGGTATCGGTGTTTATCAATTTAGAAGCGGAATTTACATCAGGATCGTAGTTAGGAAATATTTTATCAGAGTAAAATACCACGCTTTTATAATATTAAACACATGGGAAAATCCCAAGTTTTAAGTACACACATTTTCATAGGGATAAAACCCTATTTTATTTAAATAAAACATCTCTTTATTTTAGGTAACTTTATAGCCACTTTTTCAAGCCTTCAGTGCTGTCCAGCTGGCTTCTATTTGGCTTTCACATTTTATTACCTGAAACGCGTTTAAAAACATTTTTTGTCAGTGGGAAATACTGGTGAGTGAATCCTAGTTTAATCAAGACTGGTAAAAACCGTTGTACAGTATTGAGGCCGGTCGCGCAATTACATTTGTTTCCATCTACTTTAATTACCACCCACAGTACTATCAACCCGACTTGTGGTCATGTTACTACTCACAATGTAGTAACAAATTTTGTATACAAAACCCCAACATAGCGACGATAATTGTAGAATACAAATACTCAATCACTGTTTAATATATATTAATCATATGAGGTTTGTAAAAACAGTTTGCAAAAAGGAGGATTACTCACATTGTTGTCTTAGGGTATTCTTTAAGGATTTCCTGGTGATTATCTATTAATTACACAAATGCACACGCGTTAGTATAATAACCCAATATTTACATTAGTAATACTCTCCCCCGAGACGGTATTTCAACGACTACGTCGGGCAGAACCATGACAGCCGTTACGGAACCCTAGATCATTCGGGCAGCGTATCTAATACGTAACCGGGGGTTATGATACTTACAACGAGGCAGAAATTCGTTATTTAGGGGGGGTATAATGCCCGGGTATAGCTTCTACTATATAGAAATTAAGAGAGAGATTGAAAAACTGAACGACGAAAATGAACTGCTGAAGGCCTCTATTTATAGTTGTGATCCGCTAGCCTCTCACGCCCCGCGTAGACTTAAGGGTGGTCTTACGCGGCCCGCGACATAGGGGGTCTAGGCTCTAGCTGCGCTGATTCGAACTCATAGACTTGACACGGATTGGGACACATGGCACGCTAGGGTTTCGCCTGGTGGGTTGGCTGTCGCGCCCCGCGTAGCCTGAAGGCGTAGCCTTCGCGGCCCCCGAGCGCCCCTTTAAACTTGATTTTTATTTAATTTTTAATTATATAAGGTATTTTAGGCTCGGTTTTCGGATACGGGGTATATTTTAAGACATATAGGGACATTCTAAATATATTAGGGGTGTCGAAATTTATTTTGGAGGGTTGTTATATCCTCCCCACCTTGTTTTAGAACTCGTCCTCGAGGTCTACTGGAATAAGTGTGGATATTTCCTCTACATTTCTGATTCGAGCTCCCAAGTGTATTCTGGTCCTCTCTTGGAATCCCATTTCACTTTAACTAGAACTAATCTCTTGTGTTTGAGATTCTTGACTTTCCTGTCTTCGATTTGTAGAGGCCTCTCTACAAACTTTAGCTTTTCATTTACCTCTATATTCTTAAGAGGTACTACCAGTGATTCATCGGCTAAACACTTTTTGAGATTACATACATGAAATACATCATGTATTCCTGACATTTCCTCTGGCAGTTGTAGCTGATAGGCTACAGGTTCTATTCTTCTAATAATCTCAAAAGGTCCAATATACCTAGGGCTTAGCTTTCCCCTTTTTTATAAATCTTACCACTCCTTTCCAAGGAGAAACTTTCAATAACACTTTGTCTCCTATCTGAAATTCCAATGGTTTTCGTCTGTTATCAGCATAACTCTTCTGTCGATCACGTGCTGCTTTCAAGCGTTCTTTGACTTGAATGATCTTGTCAGTTGTTTCTTGTACTATTTCTGGTCCAGATAATTGCTTTTCTCCAATTTCAGCCCAACAAACTGGAGTTCGGCATTTTCGTCCATAAAGTGCTTCGAATGGTGCAGCATTGATACTTGTGTGATAGCTGTTATTGTAAGAAAATTCTATTAATGGTAAATGATCGTCCCAATTACCTCCGAAATCAATTACACAAGCTCTAAGCATAACTTCCATGGTCTGAATTGTCATTTCGCTTTGTCCGTCCGTTTGTGGATGATAAGCTGTGCTTAGATTTAACTTGGTTCCCATTGCTTTTTGGAAACTTGTCCAAAAATGAGAGGTAAAACGGCTATCCCTATCAGAAACAATTGATAAAGGAATTCCATGTAATGAAACTATTTCATTTACATACAATTTAGCTAATTGTTCCATACTGAAAGTTTCCTTCATGGGTAGGAAATGAGCTGACTTAGTTAGCCTGTCTACAATCACCCAGATTGTATCATTACCTTTTCTTGTTTTGGGTAATTTGGTAACAAAATCCATGGTTATCAATTCCTTAATCATTCCTAATTTAGGTATCCACATTCTTTTCTTATGGAATCTCCAAATTCCATCCGTTCCTTGTTCTAATTCCTTAATCATTCCTTTCAGTTTCTCAGTATCATCCTTGATTACTGATTCTTGTGCTTCTTTAATCTGTCCATTTAAATCTACTTGTAGATTTAATTTAAGCGAACGTACTCTTTTTGACTTTTCGTGATACTTTCGACTTAAGGCATCAGCTACTGCATTTGCCTTTCCTGCATGATACTGGATATTACAATTATAATCGCTAAGAAATTCCATCCAGCGTCTTTGTCTCATATTCAACTCCTTTTTCCCGAAAACATACCTTAAACTTTTATGATCTGTGAAAATGGTAAACTTACTACCGTAGAGGTAATGTCTCCAAATTTTCAGGGCAAAAATTATAGCTCCTAATTCTAAATCATGGGTTGAATAATTCTCTTCATGATTCTTAAGTTGTCTAGAGGCGTATGCTATAACCTTTTGGTGTTGCATTAACACACATCCATACCCTAATTTGGAAGCATCACAATAGACTACAAAGTCTTCTGTTCCTTCTGGTAACGCTAATATGGGTGCATTGGTTAATCTTTGCTTAAGAATTCTAAAGGCTTCCTCTTGTTTTGGTCCCCATTCAAACTTAACAGATTTACAGGTTAACTTAGTTAAAGGAATGGCTATTCTAGAAAAATTTCGAATAAATCTTCTATAATAACCGGCTAATCCTAAGAAACTTCTAACCTCGGTTGGTGATTCAGGGGTTTTCCATTTGGTAATTGCCTCAATCTTGGTGGGATCCACATGAATTCCTTCATGATTGACTAAATGCCCAAGAAACTGTACCTGTTCTAACCAAAACTCGCACTTTGAAAACTTTGCATAAAGCTTTTCTTTTCTTAATAACCTTAGAAGTGCGTGCAGATGTGCTGCGTGTTCCTCTTTATTTTTAGAGTAAATGAGAATATTATCTTTAAAGACAATTATGAATTTATCCAAATATGACTCACATATTCGGTTCATCATGTCCATAAATGCAGCTGGGGCATTGGTTAAACCAAATGGCATGACAGTAAATTCATAATGGCCATATCTTGTTCTAAATGCGGTTTTAGGAATGTCCTCTTTCTGTACCTTTAATTGATGATATCCTGACCGTAAATCGATCTTTGAGAAAAATCGAGCTACTTGCAACTGGTCGAACAGATCATCGATTCTCGGTAACGGGCACCGATTCTTAATCGTGACTTTGTTCAATTCATGGTAATCAATGCACATTCGCATTGACCTGTCTTTCTTCTTAACGAATAAAATCGGTGCTCCCCATGGCGATGAGCTTGGCTGTATGAATCCTTTCTCCAGCAATTCGTCTAACTGTTTCTTTAATTCTTACATTTCTGCTGGTGCCAAACGAAAAGGGGCTTTGGCGATTGGTGCTGTCCCTGGTAGCAGATAAATTCTAAATTCAACTTCCCTGTCTAGCGGTAGTCCAGGTAATTCTTCTGGAAACACATCCGGAAACTGGGATACTACTGGAATATCCTTCAGTTCTTTTCCTTTAGTGTTAATGATTACGGAAATCAAGTACGCTAATGATCCTTTTCTTATATAACTTGTTGTTTTCATCACAGAGATGAATTTCGTGGATCTAGATGGCTTATCTCCTTTAATTGTGATCTTTTCACCATTTGGTGACTTTACTTGGATTGACTTTTGATCACATAGAATACTGGCTTTATTGGCTATTAACCAATCCATTCCTAATACAACATCAAATCCTGCCAGATTCATTGGATAAAGGTTTACAATAAAATTTTGGTTTAAAAATTCTATTCTTGCTCCCTGCAAGATTTCAGAAATCTTAATAGTTTCCCCATTTTCTGTCTCTACTAGACATTCTTGTGGGAGTTTGGCTAATGGTCGATTGAGAAGTTTGCAAAATGAAGTATTAATAAAACTTTGGTTTGCACCAGAGTCAAATAATACTTTAGCAAAAACATCATTAACTAAAAACGTACCGACTATCACGTCCGGAATCATCTTGGCTTCTTCTGCAGTCAGAACAAATGCTCTAGCATTTTTAGTGTTCTTGTTGTTCATGGCTGGAACTAGTTTTGGACAGTTCGGCTTATTGTGACCCTTTTCTCCACAGTTGAAGCACATTCCATTATTAGGTTTCTTCCTGCAGTTTTCTTCCTTGTGTCCCTCTATCTTGCAAAAGTCGCAATAGGTGGAGCATTTTCCTGAATGCTTCTTCTTACAGGCTTTGCAGTAGGGTGTAGAGGTAGGACCTATATTTTTCCCACGGTTGGAATTACCATAGCGAAATTCCTGGGTAAGCCTTTGAGCTAGGTTCCTCCTCTGGTCCTCTTCTCGGGTACGTACTAATTAATCAGTCAAGGTGTTTGCTAGTTCTACAGCTTCTTCTATGGTTTGTGGTCTAGCTGCCTTGACTACATGCCTAATCTAGCTGATTAATCCCCAGATGTAACGGGAGATTAATACTGGTTCAGGTGATGCAAGGGTTGACACTATTCTAGCATATTCGAAGAATAGCGTAGTGTAACCTTTACTATCTACTCCAATCATTCTAAGGTTTAGGAACTTATTTGCTATCTGTTCCTTTTCATTGGGAGGGCAGAATTTCCTTTCTACCATGTTCTTAAACTCCTCCCATTCCATATTGTAAACTCTATCACTTCCTTTGGACTGGAGGATAGTGTTCCAACATTCTAAGGCTGAGTTTTTAAACAGATTGGAGGCAAACATTATCTTATCCTCTTCCGCCGCACTTGCTTATTTTTAAGACTGCCTCAGTCTTTTCTATCCAGCGTAGAGCTGCAACGGCCCCTTCATTGCCCAATAATTCCATTGGTTTACAAGACTAGAATTCTTTATAAGAACAACCATAAGACATGGTTCTTCTTATTTTGGGAATGGGCACTTGAAGTATGGGTCCATTGTTTACACTGTTTTCTGGTTCAATAGGTCGTTTACTGCCATGGTTACTTTTATTATCAGCTTCCCTAACCGTTTGGATAATATATGGCATCGTGTCTATAATTCCTTGTGCCACTATGTGTTGAATGGCACTATTATCCACTTGGTTTCCATTATTATTGTTATTCTGGTTATCGTTATTCTAGTTTTCCTGATTCACTTCGTTGTCCATCTGAATTTTAAACATTTACCACATATTAATTTCAGAGGACAATATCCAATACAAATAATCACATAGCACACATATTGATCAAAATCATCGATCATTGCGACTTTTACTCTTTCTTATATATTATGCGTCTAATACAAACTGGAACTGGAATTTAAAATTGCAATATTATTATGCATCCATAGCTATTGTCTAGATATTTTTTTTCAAACATACACACATATTATACATATATATATATATATATATATATATTTATTATTATAGTATTACTATTATTACTAATGATAGGGGTTCATCCAAAAGTCCATATTACGCTCGTCATATTTCCAGACGAGTCGTTCCCCTATTTGTCTCATCCTCTCACTTCCTTCTAAAATCTCCTCACCAAAGGTTCGGAGTTCTTGCACATTTTCTGTGCTCATGGGGGGTGCAGGAGCTGGTATTGGGTTTGGGAACTGTGGCATCGGTTCTTGGTAAGGGTAAGGGTTCTCTACAATTTCCCTGATGAATTGGTCATTATCATAGTAGGGATCTAAAGGGTCCAAGTCTGGGTAGGCTGCAAGGTTTGGCATAGGTTCCTCTGGTATTGGGTAACGTTGCTGGTAATCCCTATGGTCGTCAAACCACGGGTCGTAGTCTGGGTCTAAGGGACTGGGTGCTGGTACTCTAGGTATCTCAGTTGGGTCAAAAGCGGGTGCTGGGATTTGGTTTTCCGAGATGACTTCAATCTCCATTGGTTGTGTGGGAAACAAGGGTAATGGTTGGGGTGCTATGAGTTGCTCTAATACGTAACCGGGGGTTATGATACTTACAACGAGGCAGAACTTCATTATTTAGGGGGGTATAATGCCCGGGTATAGCTTCTACTATATAGAAATTGAGAGAGAGATAGAAAAACTGAACGACGAAAATGAACTGCTGAAGGCCTTTATTTATAGTTGTGATCCGCCAGCCTCTCGCGCCCTGCGTAGACCTAGGGATGGTCTTACGCGGCCCACGACATAGGGGGTCTAGGCTCTAGCTGCGCTGATTCGAACTCATAGACTTGACACGGATTGGGACACGTGGCACGCTAGGGTTTCGCATGGTGGGTTGGCTTTCGCGCCCCGCGTAGCCTGAAGGCTTAGCCTTCGCGGCCCGCGAGCTCCCCTTTAAACTTGATTTTTATTTAATTTTTAATTATATAAGGTATTTTAGGCTCGGTTTTCGTATACGGGGTATGTTTTAAGACATATAGGGACATTCTAAATATATTAGGGGTGTCGAAATTTATTTTGGATGGTTGTTATATCCGTGCCTGCTTGAACAACAGAGATAACAGCTCCGGTTTCATCAGCTGCATTTGGAACAGGATAGTTGAAAAAACTGCAATTGGAATTGATCTTGGAACAACATAATCTTGTTACCATATGACACATGATAAAAGCGCTTCTCTAGACAATCTAGGATTATGTTCCGCAAATTGGGAACCACATATTTGCTTCAAGATTTACATCTGATGTCCAAGTTTGATCACATTTGACTTCATCTGCGGCAGTCCAATGACTTTCTTCCCACGTGTCTGCACCGTGATCTTCATATTCTTGGTTCAATACCAACTCATATTTAGTAGTGTTTGTTTGAGAACCCGATTTAGATACACAACGGTTCTCCAATTCCAGATCAGTAACCAAATACACAATGGTTCTCCAATTCCAGATCAGTAATGTAAGGAGAAGCGTTGAGATAACGGACATCCATCAAGCTCAAAAAGAAAACTTGTGTTTCCCATACAAAACAAAACTCTAAAATACGCAAAAATACACTAAAATACGCTAAACTAAGATAAAAGACTTGAAAATATGTTAAAATACGCTGCAATATGTTAATATACGTCATATTACGAAAAAAATACATGAAAATACGTTAAAATACACCGAAATATGTATACATACCCTAAAATAGGGTAAAATAAGCTAAAATACGTTAGAATATGCTCAAATACGTCAAAAATACTATAAAATACGCAACAATATGTTAGAATACGTCAAAAAACGCGACTAATGATATTTCCACACACGTATACATATAACACGGCACAATGTAGTACAAGTGGATTTCAAACAAAACTGTACGTAATCATAGAATACGATATTCGCACGCAACCGAACGGCACCGAAACGACGTATGTTGAAGGTATACGTCATAAAACGACAAAATATGTGAAAGTTCGGCAAAAAACGACACGTATACGCATAGAACCGAGGGAAACTAGATAAAACTAAATTTGAAATCATGCCATATACGATCGTATAGGCCTATGTTGTATCGTATATCGGCTTAATACACATCGTATAGGCCTATACGATGCATATTAAACTTTGAATTTTCTCAAAAATACTCCTGAATTTATCAGAAAAACAGGGGTATTTCAGTAATTTCATCGATTAATACGCATCGTTTAGGCCTATACAATGCGTATTAAACTATAAATTTCTCAAAAATGTGTTTCAAATCAAGGGTCCCATCATTACAACCACTTGTTTTCAACGGGGATGTAATGCAATGATTCCTCTCAATTGAATAGACAGACATTTGTTTCATAGGACTCACTTGAATCGTCTCGGAAGTACTGAACAACCGAAATAACAGCTTCGGTTTCATCAGCTGCATCGTTTACCATGGAATGCATCCTTATTTCTGTAAATCGCACAAATAAGCATGCCTTGAACGAGTCTAGAACACTCGTAATTCTCAACCAGCTTTGAAACCGGACGGAATATATTAAGAAATTGTTCGATTTCACGGTGAGTGGAGAAATTAGCGACGGAGAAACTGTAACAACCCTCAGTAAAACTGACACCGTCATAAGATGTCTAACACCCTATTATATTGTAGAATGTCTCAATATGTTTTATGTTACACCCCGTATTTGAAAACCGAGCCCAAAGTATGTTATAACATTTAAAATAAATGAAAAACCTGAAATATTGAGTTGAGGCGGGCCGCGTAGGATCCCACCTCAAGCTCACGCGGGCGGTATCAGGGTCTAAACCTGATATTGTTGAATCCTTTAGTTCAAGCGGGCCGCGTAAGAGTTCTAGATAGTTAACGCGGGCCGCGAGAGAGCATGAAACGCGGAGACATCCGGTGCTGACACGTGTCGACATCGTGTCGGGTCTACTTGGTGACCGGGCTAAGCTATAGTGTTGACCAGGGTTGACACGGGCCGCGTAACCATGGCCTGTGTTTTACGCGGGCCGCGTGAGAGTCGTATTTCAGCAATATAAATAGCAGGCATCAGTTTTCGTTTTCCGTCGCTCATTCTCAATTCTCAATCTCGAATTTCTGAAGTTATAAGCATAATAGTTGGGTATTATACCCCTAATTAGCGAGGTTCTGCTCCGTTGTAAGTATTATAACCCCAGTTTCGTAATAGTTACGCTGCCCGATTGATTTAGGGTTCCGTAACAACTGTCGTGGTTCTGCCCGACGTAGTTGTTGGAATGTCGTCTCGAGGAGGGTATCATTAATATTTTCAAAGGGTTATGATACTAACCAATGTACATTTGTATAAATTATAGATTATATCCAGGAAACCCTTACGAAAAGCCTAAGACAGCAATGTGAGTAATCTCCTTTTTGTTAATAGTTTTTACAAAACCTTAACTATTTTACAATGCAATTAAGCAGTGATTGAGTCTTTGTAGTTCTTCAATTACTGCCGGTATGTTGGGGTTTTGTATACAAAATTTGTACTACTTGCGAGTAGTAAGTCGGGATGACAATACGTTACCATTGGACAATGAGTTAGCCAATGTGTAATATGACCCACAAGTCAGGTCTGATAGTACCAAATGGAGTGATGTGTGCAAAATGCAACATATAAATTACATCAATTGAGGCATAAAACTAACCCTTTTTTAGTACTAATGTTGGAAAAAGTGTGCTTTTGTCTTCCTTTTGTATTTTCAGGATTAAATGAGCTCAAATTAACAAAAGAAGCAAAAAGACATCAAAATCTAACATAAATACAAGAAAAGGAACAAGACGTGACATGCCCGACCCCACGACAGCATCTTCCCAAGCAAAACAAGACAACAGAAGACTGAACACGCCCCGTGCTCAGCCAGCACGGGGGCGTGCCCAAGTGTCAGCAGAAAAGACAAAGTGGTAGAAGCTTCTATTGCCCACCACGGGGCCGTGCTCAGCGGACACGGGACCGTGGTCAACTATAAGATTCGCACAATCCAGGCAAATCTTCATAGTACAAAGATTCTTCTGCACACGGGGTCGTGCTCAGCGGACACGGGGGCGTGGTCAACTAATAAGACAAGCTGCAATAAATGAAGAAAGAGAAGGATGTGGACACGGGGCCGTGCCCACTGGACACGGGGCAGTGCCCGAGCTTCTGTTCAGCCTATAAATAGGAGTGCTTGGCTTAAGCTCAAACCATCCCTTGGCACACCACCTCTCTCACACTTCACCCACCACCCACCACCACCATAACACCATCATCCACCACCATCATCCATTGTCCATCGTAGAGTGTGTGAGTCGTCTCGGGATCCAAGATTGATCGTAAGAGTTCTTGACAATCAAGGCCATGTTTGCCTAAGTCTCTTACATCACTTGGTGAAGACAAAGTGTCTAGTGTAATACTTTTTATTTATAATCTTTTGCACTTTTTATT
Source organism: Helianthus tuberosus (assembly GCA_030545235.1). Classification (NCBI taxonomy): domain Eukaryota; kingdom Viridiplantae; phylum Streptophyta; class Magnoliopsida; order Asterales; family Asteraceae; genus Helianthus; species Helianthus tuberosus. The sequence goes on along the minus strand of JARYGA010048499.1, from coordinate 68,919 downwards.
TGGTTTTGTATTAATGACTTTAATAACTAGTTGCTTATGTTGAAGGTGATCTTTCCTTATCGTTTGTCCGTGGTGTCTTGGCATTATTTTACTGTCTATATAAAATAAAATATTTTCACCATTCATATCTCCACGGTCTATATGGAGGTATGTTGGCTACCTGGTCAGGGGTTAAGGGAACGGTTTGGTAAAGGTCTTGCCATTGTTCAGCGTTTAGAGGTCCTGCAATGGACCTGGGTCAAATTTAGTAGGACCTCCTTCAATACTTAACGGTATTGGATGGCGGGGGTCCAAACTCTTTGATCCCCTCATAAGTTAACTACTATTAATACTATAACCCGGCTATTTAGGACTGTATCCCTGCTGACTCAGACTACTTAGTCGAGGGTAACGTCACCTCCAAAAGAGGGGCCTACCATAATTTGCATTAATAACTTAATTAATTATCTTCCAATAATCCACCCTTTTAGGATTGTTTCCATGCTGACTCAAACTACTGGGGTGAGGGTAACGTCACCTTCAAAAGAGGGGCCTACTACAATAACTAAGATAATCTCTTAAAATAGTGCAAAAGTGCGGAAATAATCAAAGGTTACACTAGATACGAGTCAGAACCAAGTAATTCATCTTGTCTATCTGTTTTTTCTTTTTCAGCATTTTTAGTTAGTTTTTATTTTTCTTAGCTTAAAACATTTTTTCTAAACTTTTTATTTTGATTAGACGTTGAGGATAAACCGGTACTAAAAGCTCTTGTGTCCTTGGACGACCTCGGTATCTTACCAACACTATACTACGCTCACGATGGGTGCACTTGCCCATATGTGTGTCTAGTGTTAGTAAATATCGTGTTTTATAAATTTAAAACTTGACTAAAAAGTGTTAAAGGGGCTTAAAATATACACCTAATATATATAACACTCGACACCCATCAAGTTTTTGGCGCCGTTGCCGGGGACACAAGGATTTTAAGAAAGTTAGGAATCAACGGCCTAATCGCTTTTCTTATTTTTCATTTTTCTTTAGGATTTTTTTTTCTTAGTTTTTCTGTTTCTGCAGAGCTCAGCACGGGCCGTGCCTGGTCGGACACGGGCCGTGCCCAGCATCATCACTGGCAGTTTTTATTTTCCGAGTTACAGAGAGCTGAGCACGGGGCCGTGTCGGTGCAACACGGGGCCGTGTCCAACTCCCAGTAACAGGGATCTGGAGAACAATTACTGTAAACTTGACCACGGGCCGTGTTCACTGAGCACGGGGCCGTGGTGAACCTTCTGACCAACATTCTTTTATGTTTTTATCGCAGGGCTTGGAACCTCGGCGCCACATTTGAACTTCCTACGTAGTGCATGAGCTCCAGTTCTAGTAGAGACATAAAAGAACCTCTAGAAGAACCCGAACGCTTTCTCAGAAAAAGACTTAAAGCTAAAAATCAAGAGAAAGTTTCGGGGGACCCACTTCCAATGGCGGATCAACGTACCCTCATGGATTACCTACGACCCACCGTAGGTAATCTCGGCGCCGCTATCAATGCGCCAAATGTCGAAGCCAATAACTTCGAACTTCGGCCACATTTGATACAAATGCTTCAAAACTTCGCAACCTTCTATGGGCTTGCGGACGAGGATCCCCATCTACATATTACTAATTTCTTAGAAATATGTGATACCTTTCGGATCAATGGAGCATCAAATGACGCCATCCGCCTTCGAATGTTTCCATTTTCACTAAAAGACCGAGCTAAGGCTTGGCTTAACACCCTCCCAGTTGGCTCGGTAAACACCTGGGATGAACTAGCCCAAAAGTTTCTATATAAGTATTTCCCTCCTGCTAAAACGGCTAAATTAATGACTGAAATTAATACATATTCACAAGAAGATGGGGAATCCTTATATGAAACTTGGGAAAGGTTCAAGGAGCTACTAAGAAAGTGTCCTCATCACGGTCTTGCAGTATGGCAACAAGTATCCACCTTCTACAATGGATTGTTGCCACACACAAGACAAACACTTGATTCTAGCTCCGGGGGACTTTTAGGTAATCGTCGCCCAAATGAAATATATAATCAAATTGAGGAAATTGCGCAAACCAATTTTCAATGGCACACTCCCCTAGGTAATAAATCTATTGCCCCGGGCGCCCATAAGGTTGATGAAAGCACCTCTTTACAAGCCCAAATCGAGGCCCTCTCTTCGAAAATCAAAAAGCTAGAAATGAAAAAAGTGGCCTCGGTTATGGCTTGTGAAGGGTGTGGTGGGCCACATGAAAATTGGAGTTGTATGAAAGAAGTAGATGACCAAACAGAAACGGTAAACTACATTGAAAATAGACCTAGGCCGTCGGGTCCTCCAACGGGTATCTACAACCAAGGATGGCGTAACCACCCAAACCTTGGTTGGAGAGATCCCGGCAATAGTAGTAACCAACAAAACCAACGAACTAACTTTCAACAACCACAAAATTTCTCTCAACAACAAGGTGTAAGAGAAAGGCTTGAAGATACTGTATCTCGCCTCATCTTCGACACCGAAAAGAAAAACTTAGATCGATTTCAACAATTGGAATCGAATTTTAGAAATCAACAAGCTAGCATTCAAAACGTCGAAAAACATTTAAATCAACTAGCTCAAAATTTCTCCGAGAGACCACAAGGCGCGTTACCAAGTAATACCGAAACCAACCCAAAAGCACAAGTACATCTCATCACACTGAGAAATCGAACCGTGGGTTCCGAGGAGGCTCCAGTACCGCCAGATGAAAGAAGCCAATCTAGCCAAACCATGACTTCGCCTACATCAGGAAAGGCTTCTTTACCAAATCAAGAGCCCACCAAGACTCCTCCAATTCCGTACCCTGGTAGGTTAAATTGTCAAAAGACCGATGAGCAATTCGCAAAGTTCGAAAATTTACTAAAACAATTGCATGTCAATATTCCTTTTATTGAGGTTCTAACCCAAATGCCTAAATATGCAAAATTCATGAGGGATTTCCTCACTAACAAAAGGAAAATTGAATCATTGCAATTAGTTAACTTAGGCGAAGAATGCTCCGCCTTAGTACTCAACAAACTTCCACAAAAGAAAATCGATCCCGGAAGCTTCACAATTCCTTGCTCGATTGGGGAATCCCCCGTTCGTAATGCATTAGCCGATCTTGGGGCTAGCATTAACCTCATGCCCACATCGATGTTTAAACGACTCGGCCTAGGAACAACAAGCCCTACAAAGATGAGCATACAACTCGCCGACAGATCCGTCAAATTCCCACAGGGTGTCGCTGAAAATCTATTGGTAAAAGTTGACAACTTCGTTTTCCCAACCGACTTTGTCATCCTAGACATGGAAGAAGACGCCGACGTCCCTCTCATCCTCGGGAGGCCATTTCTAGCCACCGCCCAAGCGGTGGTGCATATGAATGACGGAACGTTAACATTGAAGTTCGGGGACAAGGAAGTGAAGTTTGAATGTGGAAAAAGAGTAGAGGATGAAGACCCGGTCAACTACATGAAGGTCATAGACTCAAGCTTGGATGACGCTCTCCGACGGTGTAACATGGGATGCAATACATCCCACTTGGGTAACATATGACCAGGCTTTGGGTCTAGCCAAGGACCCTTATAAACGTGGCGCACCACGGAGGCATTCCGCGGAACTATCCTTAGTTTAGTTTAGATTAATTTTCATGTTTTCTAGTTAGTTTTAATTTTCAGGAATAAAACACACTTGAGATGACAAAGGATACAAGGGAAACTGGAACCAGCACCCCATGCAGGAAAACAGAGTCGTCCGACAAAATTCTTCGTTTACAGTAAGTTCGGCACGGGCCGTGTCCGCCCAACACGGCCCCGTGCTGCACAGTCTGCAGGGAAAGACCCAGTTCAGGTAACTGGACACGGGCCGTGTCCACCCAACACGCCCCCATGTCCAGGCTTCTGTTTCTCTTGATCTAATTTTGTTACTGGCACTTGCACACGGGGCCGTGCCCGGACAACACGGGGCCGTGTTCAGCGCCCAGTAACACAAAATTTTTGCTTTTTACACCTTTTTACACATTCAATCAACCTAAAAACTTATTTTTGGGACACATTGAGGACAATGTGTAATTTAAGTGTGGGGGGATGCTAAAACCTTGAATCTTGCAAGTTCTAAATACAAGCCTTACACAAAACTCTATTGGAACCGCTAATCACCCCAATTTTTTTCAAAAATTTTCATTTTTTTACTTGTCTAAGTTTAACTCGGGAAATTCAAGTTCTCAAAAAGGTTATATTTTTACGAATTTACAACCGATAGCGTCGTGATAAAAAGAACCAACATAAGAAAATTATGAAAAGGCATGGCAAACTTAGTTAAAATTTGATTATATATACTTGATCACATAAAAACCCATTCCCACAAAAGTGAGTTTTGAGCCTTTATTGAGCATACAATTACATATCATTTGACTAAATGCTCATTTTTCGTTTCTTGTGTGAATAGCCGCTTGGTTCTTACGACTCTAGAACTTGCCATGACGATACATTCCCGGTCCTTACCAACTTAAACCCGAGTAAGTAAATGATGGAGGCATTAGGACTAACTCTTTTTTTATTTCTACACCATTATTTTTCTTTTTTTTACCACCTACCCAAAATCCCCCTAGTTAGCCCCTTTGAGCCTAAACCTTTTCATTTCATAACCCAAACAAACACCCTTTTACCCACCAAAACATTTTTCATTTTTAACCCCTTTGTTTTAGTAACTAGCTCGGTTTCTCATATGACTTTCAATATATATATATATATATATATATATATATATATATATATATATATATATATATATATATATATATATATATATATAGGGGACCGCTAGAATGAGAACCACCTCGAGTTATGAGAACCGCGAGAACCACACCATCCGGGGCGAGGTGGACCAAATTTTTTTTTTTACAAAAACACCAAACTTGTGGTGTAAAAAACTACCCACACGGCATTTTTTAAAAAAAAAAAATTTTACGAATGTGTTTATAATACACACATCTAGTTGTAAAAAAAAAATTTGGTCCACCTCGCCCCGGATGGTGTGGTTCTCGCGGTTCTCATAACTCGAGGTGGTTCTAATTCTAGCGGCCCCCTATATATATATATATATATATATATATATATATATATATATATATATATATATATATATATATATATATAAATTATGAAGCAAAAGCAAATAAACAAACAAGTTTATCAAAAACGACTTTGTTTGAAAAATAGCTTCATAAAAAAAATGGAAAAATAGAAAGTCTTACGAAAACCGACGCTTGTTACGCTTTTCGCCATTTTTCTACTAACCACTAGCCTCCAACCCAACCACCTACCTTTAACCCTAGCCTAACCCATCACCCACAAAGTCCTCTTGATATTTTCAAAGGTAAATAAGTTAAAAAAGAGGAGGATTGATTGCTTGGCAAGCCTTTGTTAGGAGTAAGTTCCATGCCGCTCTCGAGTGATCCACAAAAATACATTTTCGGCCTAGTGTTGAGTGATCCCCGTGAGGTATGTGAACTTGTATATAAATAAAATTTTACAAAGGCATGTTATGCCCTAATAAGTAATTTATCTTATGAAAAGTTTTAAATAAATCATGACGAATAGGATTGTAAATAAATAAAAATAAAACTAAATAAAGAATCTTGGAAATCCCGACACTCTATGACAAGCCCAAAAAAAAAACCTTCTTTTCTACCCATTCCATTTGGGAGTGTAATAGCCACATATTAAAGAGTTTTGCTTGAGGACAAGCAAAGATTCAAGTGTGGGGGTATTTGATGTGTGCAAAATGCAACATATAAATTACATCAATTGAGGCATAAAACTAACCCTTTTTTAGTACTAATGTTGGAAAAAGTGTGCTTTTGTCTTCCTTTTGTATTTTCAGGATTAAATGAGCTCAAATTAACAAAAGAAGCAAAAAGACATCAAAATCTAACATAAATACAAGAAAAGGAACAAGACGTGACATGCCCGACCCCACGACAGCATCTTCCCAAGCAAAACAAGACAACAGAAGACTGAACACGCCCCGTGCTCAGCCAGCACGGGGGCGTGCCCAAGTGTCAGCAGAAAAGACAAAGTGGTAGAAGCTTCTATTGCCCACCACGGGGCCGTGCTCAGCGGACACGGGACCGTGGTCAACTATAAGATTCGCACAATCCAGGCAAATCTTCATAGTACAAAGATTCTTCTGCACACGGGGTCGTGCTCAGCGGACACGGGGGCTTGGTCAACTAATAAGACAAGCTGCAATAAATGAAGAAAGAGAAGGATGTGGACACGGGGCCGTGCCCACTGGACACGGGGCCGTGTCCGAGCTTCTGTTCAGCCTATAAATAGGAGTGCTTGGCTTAAGCTCAAACCATCCCTTGGCACACCACCTCTCTCACACTTCACCCACCACCCACCACCACCATAACACCATCATCCACCACCATCATCTATTGTCCATCGTAGAGTGTGTGAGTCGTCTCGGGATCCAAGATTGATCGTAAGAGTTCTTGACAATCAAGGCCATGTTTGCCTAAGTCTCTTACATCACTTGGTGAAGACAAAGTGTCTAGTGTAATACTTTTTATTTCTAATCTTTTGCACTTTTTATTTGGTTTTGTATTAATGACTTTAATAACTAGTTGCTTGTGTTGAAGGTGATCTTTCCTTATCGTTTGTCCGTGGTGTCTTGGCATTATTTTACTGTCTATATAAAATAAAAGATTTTCACCATTCATATCTCCACGGTCTATATGGAGGTATGTTGGCTACCTGGTCGGGGGTTAAGGGAGCGGTTTGGTAAAGGTCTTGCCATTGTTCAGCGTTTAGAGGTCCTGCAATGGACCTGGGTCAAATTTAGTAGGACCTCCTTCAATACTTAACGGTATTGGATGGCGGGGGTCCAAACTCTTTGATCCCCTCATAAGTTAACTACTATTAATAGTATAACCCGGCTATTTAGGACTGTATCCCTGCTGACTCAGACTACTTAGTCGAGGGTAACGTCACCTCCAAAAGAGGGGCCTATCATAATTTGCATTAATAACTTAATTAATTATCTTCCAATAATCCACCCTTTTAGGATTGTATCCTTGCTGACTCAAACTACTGGGGTGAGGGTAACGTCACCTTCAAAAGAGGGGTCTACTACAATAACTAAGATAATCTCTTAAAATAGTGCAAAAGTGCGGAAATAATCAAAGTTTACACTAGATACGAGTCAGAACCAAGTAATTCATCTTGTCTATCTGTTTTTTCTTTTTTATTTTCTTTTTCAGCATTTTTAGTTAGTTTTTATTTTTCTTAGCTTAAAACATTTTTTCTAAACTTTTTATTTTGATTAGACGTTGAGGATAAACCGGTACTAAAAGCTCTTGTGTCCTTGGACGACCTCGGTATCTTACCAACACTATACTACGCTCACGATGGGTGCACTTGCCCATATGTGTGTCTAGTGTTAGTAAATATCGTGTTTTATAAATTTAAAACTTGACTAAAAAGTGTTAAAGGGGCTTAAAATATACACCTAATATATATAACACTCGACACCCATCATGGAGTAATTGTGTAGACATAAACAATGTGATCGCTCTCAATACTGTTCACTGTGACTTTAAACTTGATTAAACTGGGATTCACTCACCAGTATTTCCCGCTGACAAATATTTTTAAAAACATGTTTCAGGTAACCCAATGTGACAGCCAATTAGTAAAAAGCCAGCTGGAGAGCACTGAAGGCTTGGGAAAATGTGGCTATAAAAGTTACCTAATAAACGATGTTTTAAAATTCAGTAAAATAGGGTTTATCCCTATAAATGTATTCTAATAAGAAACTTGGGTTTTACCCATGTGATTATTAATATGAAATGAGGTGGTTTTACTCTGATAAACATTTCCTAACTACGGTCCTGATGTAAATTCCGCTGCAAGATTAAATAACCTGATACCACCGAAACTCTGGGATCGCGTCCGCCCGTTCTCGGGAATCAGGGATCGGGGGTTGCGACAGAAGGTGGTATCAGAGCCTAGCCACTGGTCTGAGCCAAAGAAGTGTTCTGCTGACACTTAAATTCTAAATTTTATGTTAGGAAATAAATTATGGAAATACGTGCATAACTGTATTTATTGGTTATGTGTTATTTGACTATTTGATAGTTTACAGTACGAGTGATCAAGGACCCTCAGACATGAATCGTCTGTTGTCCGACTCACCTAAGAGTGAAGGTACTTCGTCACAGCCTGCCCTTTCTGGGTATTCTGCTGATCAGGAAGAAGGAGTGTTTGCTTTTAGAGCACAGTCAGAAGAGCCATTCCCTAATAAGAAACGAGGATGGTTCGGTAAGGAAGCTTTTGCTCGTAGGAAGAGAATGCGAAAATTGCAACAGCAAAGAGTTCTAGCAGCTGCTAAGCGTAGAACAGATGCCCATACACAGGATATGCTTAATAGAAGCCTAGCTAATTTTCATATCCTAACTACAACTGCTGCTGACCCAAGTCTGGAACAATTAGTAGCCCCACAACCACAAAACCCAGATCAATCTATGGAGATAGAAAACCAGGAAAACCAAGTGGAGATGCATGACTTTAATCCAGAAGAAATCCCTAGGATACCTGCACCAAACCCCCTAGACCCAAATTACGACCCCTGGTGGGACGACAATAGGGACTTTGTGCAACGTTACCCTATCCAGGAATATCCACCCATACAGAACATAGAAGCCTACCCAGGTATGGACCCTTTAGATCCCTATTACCAAGATGAATATATTAGGGAAATTTTAGAGGATCCTTACCAATTTCAGGAACTGTCACCCCCATATCAGGAACCCGCACCCCAGATTCCAAACCCAGTCCGAGAACCTGCACCCCCAATGAGTGCAGAAAACGTTCAAGAACTTAGGACTTTTGGGGAGGAAATTTTAGAGAGCAGTGAGAGAATGCGTCAGGTGGGAGAGCGTCTCGTATGGAAATACGATGAGCGCAATATGGATTTTTGGATAAATCCATATCCATGAATGTGAATGGAGGAAATGGTAGTAGTAATAATAATAAAATATAATAAAATAAAATAAAATATGTGTGTACGGATGCATATTACTATTAGTGTAATTTTCTTTCTGTTGGTATTGTAATCTTTATTTCTGTACTAGTGTGTAATAGACGCATAGTATATGAAAATAGAGTACAAGTCGCAATGATCGACGGTTTTGGTTAAATTGCGTGTCATGTGATTAACTATATTACTTATTATTTGTGATATTAATATGGGATAATTGTTAAAATTCAGATGGCCTACGAAGGAAATCAAGGAAATCTGAATAATGATAACCAGAGTAACATTAACGTGGTTAATGAAAATACAAGCATCAATAACAATAACAATCAAGTGGACAATAGTGTTATCCAACACATAGTAGCACAAGGAATTATAGATGCAATGCCTTTTATTCTTCAAACTGTTAAAGATGCTGATAATAAAAGTAAGCATAGCAGTAAGCGACCAAGTGAACCAGAACACAGCGTGAACAATGGACCTATACTTCAAATGCCCATTCCCAAAAGAAGAAGAACCGTGCCTTACGGTTGTTCTTATAAGGAATTCTGGTCTTGTAAACCAATGGAATTCTCGGGCAACGAAGGGGCCATTGCAACCTTACGCTGGATAGAAAAGACTGAGGTAGTCTTAAGGATAAGCAAATGTGCTGAAGAAGACAAAATACTGTTTGCTTCTAATCTGTTTAAGAAAGCAGCACTAGAATGGTGGAACACTATCCTCCAAACAAAAGGAAGTGATAGAACCTATAGTATGGATGGGAAGAATTTAGGAATATGGTAGAAAGGAAATTCTGCCCTCCAAATGAAAAGGAGCAGATAGCAAACAAATTCCTAAATCTTAGGATGACTGGTGTGGATAGTAAGGGGTACACGAAATTATTCTTTGAATATGCTAGAATAGTGCCAACCCTTGCTTCACCAGAACCAGTGTTAATTTCCCATTATATTTGGGGATTAATTGGAGAGATAAGACATATAGTCAAGGCAGCTAGACCTCAAAATATAGAAGAAGCTGTAGAACTAGCAAATACCTTGACTGATGAATTAGTCCGTACTAGAGAAGAAGATCAGAGGAGGAACGTAACCCAAAGGCTTACACAAGAATTCCGTTCCGGAAATTTTAATCATAGGAATATGGGTTCTACCTCTGCACCCTACTGCAAGGTCTGGAAGAAAAAGCATTCGGGAAAATGCTCCACTCTCTGCAATTATTGCAAGATGCCAGGACAAAAGGAAGAAAATTGCAGGAAGAAATCCAGTAATGGATTATGCTTCAACTGTGGAGAAAAAGGTCATATTAGGTCAAACTGTCCGAAATTAGCTCCAGCTCCAGACAACAAGAATACTAAAAATGCTAGAGCATTTGTTTTAACTGCAGAAGAAGCCAAAATGATTCCAGATGTCATAGCTGGTACGTTTTTAGTTAATGATGTCTTTGCTAAAGTATTATTCGACTCTGGTGCAAACCAAAGTTTTATTAATACATCGTTTTGCAAAATTTTAAATCAATCATTGACTAAACTACCACTAGAATGCTTAGCAGAGACAGCCAATGGAGAAACTGTTAGAATTTCTAAAATCTTGCAGGGAGTGTTGAGATTGAACCCTATCAGAGGAACAGATAATTAAAGCCAAAACTGGATCAGAGCAGTGGATCCAGAATAAGCAGACGTTTACAGATTAGTTCATGCAAATCTCTCCCCTTGAAAGTGGCTTTGTATCTGCTGATCTCCTATCTATTGATCTTACCAAGTGCTGATCCACAACTACTGCCTTGCATCTACTGCCAAGTGTTAAAGACTGATAGAAGACCAAAGCTCTGCTGACTCAATCTATTGCCTTGAGTCAAGTACTGCTGATCCGGACAAGCACTGCTGGGGTCACAGCAGTGGAAGGATGCAGCAGATGTTTAAGTGTCTTTTATGTAATACAATGTAATAGCAGTAGTTAGTACATCAGTGTTTATAGATCAGAGGTTAGAGTTTGTTAGGAGGTTAGATGTCACTTTCATGGTGACGTCAGCTAAAGATGCTCAGTGGTTTGCAAGTGCCTATAAATAGTTCAGTACTTGGTACTGTTCTATTAGCTCTTTCACCACATCGTCTTCTTTGCACGAACAAACTACTGAGCTCTGGCTGAGGGGGAGTTTGCATTCTTATATCAATCATTGTAATCGTTATTGAAACAAATTCAATCTTTCGGTTCATTGTGAAAAGATGTTTGATTAAAAGTATTACTCCTGTTTGATTGTATGCAAAGTTTGTTTTCATCTTAATTCCGCTGCACAACTCTTTCATTTTCATCTTAACTCCAAACGAAAATACAATCAAAAAGAAACTCAGATCCAACAATTGGTATCAGAGCTTGGACAGTCAAATTTGATTTAACAATCATTTTGACGTAAATAGTTCAGCTCATAACAGTTGATACTGATCGTTTGTTCGTCCGTTGAAAAACAGAGCAAGGATTAATCACCATTAAAGTTGATTTCTCAGTGTCTGTAAAACAACAAGAATGACGTCACAATCTCAGGATGATAAAAACAACATCGGCTCGCTTTTTAAACCACCTATGCTAAAAAGAAATGAGTACAACATCTGGCAGAGGAGGATGGGTCACATCCTCGCTCAACAAAGCACAGGTTGTTGGAGGTCTGTCATTTATGGTCCCCATGTTCCTTCAGTGCCAAGTGCTGAAGATGCTAAAAAGTTCGTTCCAAAACCAGTTGAAAATTATACCGAAACCGACTTTCAAAAGATCGAACTAGATGCTAAAGCTTTTAGCATCATAGCATCAGCGCTGCCCAATGAAATATATGCTGGACTGTTACACTGTAACAGTGCCAAAGAATTGTGGGACGCACTTAAGGAACAATTTGGAGGAACTGAAGAAGTCATAGAAAACAATAGAGAAATCCTGAACCAACAGTATGAAACATTTTGCTATGTTAAAGGCGAATCACTAACGCAACAATTTGAGCGTTTCAGTTGTCTCATCAGTGAACTGAGGCTTGTTAACACCACTTTTACAAACTCAACTCAAAATAGCAGGTTCCTCAGGTCACTGCCAGAAAAATGGGACACCATAGCTTTTGTCACCCGAAATTCACCTGAATTCAAGGATCTGACCTTGACCCAACTCCATGGTCGACTCCTGACCTACGAAAGGGAGTTGAACCAGAAAAGGAGGTTACAAGAGTCAGGAAAAGTTACCGATGACTACACTTTCGGTAATACTGCTCTTCTGGGTCAAGAAGAATCTGGGAGCAGTGGTAAGGATCAGGGTTATGATCACTTCATTGACATAACTGCTGGTGCAAATTTTAACAACCCTGATCCTCACTCTGCTAGTTATGCATTCACTGCAAACGAAAACCAGATGTCAGACAATTTATGCTTTGAACTAAATGATTTGCAACATTTTGATCCTACTGACTTAGAGGAAATGGACATTCTGCACCAACTGGCTTTGCTAAGTGTTAGAACTAGCAAATTTTACAAAAGAACAGGGCGAAAATTCCCAGGTCTGCATGGGAATCTTAGGGTTGGGTTGGATAAATCGAAAATCAAGTGCTATAAGTGTAATAGGTTAGGACATTTCGCTAGGGAATGTAGGAGTCAAACTACTGGTCCCATAATTACTCATCCTAGCTCAAATCCTAGACCTCAAAACCAAAGCACTGTGCACTATGCCCAATATACCCCAGCAGCTCAAGTGAACACTGCTCACTATGCTGCTGCTCCTGTGCCAGTACATTATGTCCAAACTACTGTTCCACAAATCCAATATGTTCAAACCCCTGCTCCACAGGTACAAGTGCAACCTGTTGCAACTCAAACCACTGCTCCAGCAGCAGCACAACCAGATCAACAAAGTTTTTTCACTCAAGGGTTTGTTGACTGGAGCAGTATGCCTGAAGACCTTAATGATGAAAATTTTGCACTCTATGCTTCTAATGATTCTTCTCATGATGAGTTTTGTTTGATGGCATTAGAGTCAATACAGGAGGGGGTTGAAACTGAGGAGGAACAGCAGAGCTTAGAAACAGTGGAAGTGGTGACTGAAGCAGTGATTACTGCTGTGGCTGGTGAAATACTGTTGGGAGAAAGTTCAGGTACTCTGATTGAACCAATGACAGATCCATGGTCCATAAAGGACAAAGAAAAAGAGAAAGAAGAAAAGGGTGGTGAAAAGAAGGTAAAAGCTGATGATGATGAAGATCATCAATGTGATTGTGCAATGATGGCAGCTGCCAAGGTATCTCCTCAAGTTCTTGAAAAACTGTGTTCTGACAATTGCATAATTGCTTTTGCAAACATTAAAGAGGTGAATGAAAACCTTCGGGATAAAATCTTGTCTGATGAGGTCAAATTTGAAAGCTCTTTAAAAGAACTTAAAAACAAATTGACTGAAAAGGAAAAAGAAATCAGCTGTCTAAAAGAAGAGCAAAGCATCACCAAAACCCAACTTCAAACTATGGTAGAAAAATACCAAAGTTGCAAAAAGGAGTTGGAATCCACCCAGATTACTTGTGAAAGATGGGTGGAATCCTGCAGAGGATATGAGGTGATGCTTGCTAAACAGATTGAAAGTAATGTGAAATTTGGGGTTGGGTATAGAAAATATGATGATGAACACATTGCTTGTGAAAAATCTGTTCAAAACACTGATGTAACCACTAAGTTCATCCCCACAAACAAGAATGGCCAAGAAGTGAAAATCACTGACAAACTTGGTAACAAAATCACACTTGGCAGAACAAGGAGTTCCTCAACTTTTGAAGAACTTGAAAAATATCAATTTAAACCTACCTGGTCTGACGAGTGTGATATTCTTGAAAATTTCAAGCCAATGGACTTTACATCAACTGATGGTGTTAAAGCTCCAAAAGCTAAAGTCATACCTCTCAAGGACATCCCAGCAGTGGTTAAAACCTCTGCTGCAAAGGAGTCTGAAAAGAGAAAGAAGAAAGAAAAAATTGATAACCTGTTTTGTGAATTCTGTGAAAAAAGGAATCATCTAACAAAAGATTGTTTCCACTTGAAAGCTTATGATTTAAACAAAACAAGTGTCATTGTTTCAGCAGAAAGCTGCATTGTTTGTGGTAAAACAAACCACAAAACTCAAGCATGTGTGTATCTCAAAAACTTTGATGTGAAAAAGAATGAGTACATGGCTAAAACATCCTTGAGTCCACCATCATCATCAACATCTGTCAAATTCACCAAGAAACAACCACTGTTTGTGCCAGTTCAAACAGCTGTTACAAAACAGCTGAACCAAACATCTGTCAAAAGAGATGTTCAGGTTACTGATGCACCCCCTGCCAATCAGTTCAGAAAAGGCAAAGAAAAACAGTCTTTCCAAAGGATTCCTCACGTTTATGAGGCCTACAAAAGGCCCTCTAAACCCAAAGTGAACAGGCATCCTTTTGGTTACCAGCAGATGATTGGTCAGGACCCACAACAGTGGTTAGAGAAACACTGTCCTAAAACAGTTCAAACTCCTGACCTAACCACTGTCCATCATTCTGCATCCATCCCAGACTCTGCTGAGACCCCATCCAAAGCCTTGTTGGCTTTGGAGACCTTAATGAACTAATCCTTTTACTTCATGTGCAGGGAGCTTCTGCATGCTTTGATAGTCTTTGGTATGTAGATAGTGGAGGCTCCAGGCACATGACAGGATGTAAAGCCCTCCTCAAAGACTTTAAAATCCATGGAGGGGGTGATATATCCTTTGGGAATAATAGTAAAGGAAAAGTTCTGGGGTCGGGTACAGTGGAGTCTGGAAAAGTAAAATTTGAAAATGTCAATCTAATAGACAATCTAAAATTCAACCTTCTGAGTGTGTCCCAAATGAGTGACAAGGGTTTTGGGTCATTCTTCACAAAAGATTGTTGTAGGATTGTTGGACCAGAAATGGTCAAAAAGATTGAAGCAATAATCAAAACTGGTCAAACTAAACTTGTTGCTCAAAGAAGTGGCAATGTTTATGTTGTTGACATGTCAAAAGAGTGTCCCAGAGCTGATGCCTGTCTGTTCTCAGCTGCCTCTAACAAAGAGACAGAACTTTGGCACAGAAGGCTGGGACACACAAATCTTAAAACAATCACAGAAATTTCAAAAAATGGTTTGGTGAGAGGCCTACCACAAAAATTGTTTTCATGTCCTGAACATTGCATTTCCTGTTTAAAAGGAAAACAGCATAAAAGTTCTTATAAGTCCATTGAAGAGTCCAAAACAACCCAGTGTTTGCAAATGCTACACATGGATTTGTTTGGCCCAGTTCAAGTCATGAGCATTAAAAGGAAAAGATATTGTTTGGTTATTGTTGATGACTTTTCTAGGTTCACATGGACTTTCTTTTTGCACTCAAAAGATGAAACTGCAGGCATTTTGCAAGACTTTGTAATACAGGTTGAAAAGCAATTTGACCTTCCAGTGAAAAGCTTCAGGAGTGACAATGGCACAGAATTCAAAAATAGGGAGTTGGATGCCTTCTGTGTGAAGAAAGGGATTGTAAGGCAGTACAGCATCCCAAGAACACCAGAGCAGAATGGGGTAGTGGAAAGGAAGAACAGAACTCTGATTGAGGCTGCCAGAACCATGCTTGCAGATTCAGGTCCATCAGAAGATACAACACCAGACTATGGGTATGAAATCATAATCCCTCAAAGGTCTGCCACAAAGGGAAAAGCACCAGCTGTTCAAAACAGTTGTCAAAGCTCAACCACTGCTACCTCAACAGTTGTTGACCAAAGTAGCCCATCAACCACTGCTTCCACATCCTCAAACACTGATGACAAAAGTCCTCAAACAGTGGATAAAATTCAGCAGTTGTCCACTCCATTACCTCCTATACCACCACCTTTTGAAGCCACTGCTGGATCATCAAAGTCCCCAGCAGTGGTTAGCTCAGATGATACACATTTGCAGCCTTCACCAACCAATGCCATCATACCATACCAAGGAGATTTAATCTTCTTGAGATCTCATCCACCTGATCAAATCATTGGCAACATAAATGAAGGGGTGCTCACAAGAAGCCAAACCCAAAACATTTGTCTTTTTGCTGGTTTTCTATCACTCCATCAGCCAGTCAAGTACCAAGAGGCACTAAAAGACAACAGCTGGGTAGAAGCCATGCAAGAGGAGCTCCAACAGTTTAAAAGACAACAAGTATGGGAGCTTGTACCACTGCCAGAAGAGGTTAGTCCCATTGGCACAAAGTGGGTCTTCAAGAACAAAACTGATGAAAGGGGTATTGTTGTCAAGAATAAAGCCAGACTTGTGGTTCAAGGTTACAGACAGGAAGAGGGGATTGATTATGATGAAACATTTGCCCCTGTTGCAAGATTGGAAGCCATTAGACTGTTCCTGGCCTTTGCTGTCAACCACAATATGAAGGTGTTTCAAGTGGATATCAAAAGTGCTTTCCTCTATGGTAGAATTCAAGAAGAGGTGTATGTTTGTCAACCTCCAGGTTTTGAGGATCCATTTTATCCAGATCATGTCTACAGGCTAAACAAGGCCTTGTATGGCTTGAAACAAGCACCAAGGGCCTGGTATGAAACTCTTTCCAACTTCCTACTCTCAAATGGTTTCAAAAGAGGAACCATTGATAAAACACTGTTTTTAAAATGGAGAGGGAAGGATTTAATGATTGTCCAGATTTATGTGGATGACATTATTTTTGGAAGCACATGTAATTCCATGTGTGAAGAGTTTAGAGAACTCATGACAGCTGAGTTTGAAATGAGTGCTATGGGTGAGCTGCAATGCTTTCTTGGTCTCTAAGTACAGCAATTGCAAAATGGAACTTTCATTCATCAAAGCAAATATGCTAAAGAACTTTTAACCAAATTTGATATGAATGATTGTAAACCATGCAGCACACCCATGGCAACAAATAAACTGGTCATGTCTGATGAAAAGGATGAGCTGATTGACCAAACACTTTATAGAAGCATGATTGGGTCTTTATTGTACCTAACTGCATCTAGACCAAACATCATGTTTGCAACATGTGTCTGTGCAAGAAGTCAATCAGCTCCCAGAAAATCAAATCTCATTGCTGTAAAAAGGATCTTCAGATATATAAAAGGTGCTCCCACACTTGGTATCTGGTATCCAGCTAATGGGAACATCAAGCTTTCAGGTTTCTCAGACAGTGACTTTGCTGGATGTCACACCACAAGGAAGTCCACATCAGGAGGGTGCCAGTTTCTAGGTGATTGCTTAGTTTCTTGGCAAAGCAAAAAGCAAGCAGCTGTTTCAACATCCACTGCTGAAGCTGAATACATTGCTGCTGCAAGCTGTACAGCCCAACTCCTGTGGCTTCAAAATCAGTTGCTGGATTTTGGTATCACTGCCTTGAAGACACCACTCATGTTGGACAGTCAGGCAGCAGAAAATATCATCAAAAATCCAGTTTCCCACTCAACCACCAAACATATCGACATCAGACATCACTTTGTGAGGGACTGCTATGAAAAAGGTTTGATTTCTCTGCATCATGTCCCAACTAAAGACCAGCTGGCTGATGTGCTCACAAAAGCTCTTGATACAGCCACTTTTGAAAGTTTGGTCTCTAGGATTGGGATGCTGAACATGGAATAACAAGCAACATCTTGTTTTTCTATGAATAAATGCAACAAAAAGTTTTCAGAAAATCAAAACTCCATCCTTAAAAATAGTTAAAAATGAAAATTTTTCATTAAAGTCCTTAAAAGTCTGCCATTAACCACTGATTGTTCAAAAGTCTGTCCACTGCTGAAAGTCAACCCCTGCTCTCTCATTATTTTGATAAACTCTGTTGTACAAAAGCAGTGTCTTATCCACTGATATGCTATCCACTGATAGTAAAAATCATCCACTGCTTTCATACCACTACCTTCATCTGTCACTTTCACAAAAGTACTGTCCTTCATCTTCACCAGGGGTTGTCACGTGGGCAGTACATCCTGGTCAGACTTTTTGTAATGGCTGCCACCTCAGCATTCACTTTCTTCCCCTATAAAATCCCCCACTCACCATCAAAACAGGGTTTTACTGTCGAATTGAATTCTTAAAAATTCTCTTCTCAAAACAGTTTTTATCTCATTTCTTCACAAATTTCTTCGATCAATCATCCTCAAAATGACAAAATCAAAGAAATCTTCAAAACCCTCATCCAAATCTTCATCGACAACAGCCTCTCAAAAGGCAATCTCCATTGAAATTCCACACAAACCATCTCACAATCTTCTTGGTCTTCTTACAAAACCAAGTTCCACAACGGAGTTCGATTCCATCATTGATATCATCACCGCCTCAAAGTACAAAACTTTGTTGACAGCGGATGCACCAATTTACTTGGCAACCCAAAGGGAGTTTTGGAAGAATGCAATCCTTGAAACACAAGGAGATGCTGTAATAGCCATTAACTCTACTTTAAAGGGAAAAGAAGTCAAGCTTACACCACAAACAATTTCAGAAGTCTTTCAACTCGACGATCAAGAAGGTAAAATTACTTTCCCTAAAAACGAGTTAAAAAATGATTTTCTGGAAAGGGGGTACAATGCAGAGGTCAAAAAGGACACCTTAGAAAAAGGTTACTTTCCTCCTGCAACACGATTTTTATTTCATACCCTCTTAAAATGTGTTTCAAACAAAACCACTTCTTTCAATGAGATACCACTAAAAATTCAGAAACTGGGATTTGCAATTCTTCAAGATGAAAATTTTAACTACTCCCAGGAAATTTTTAATGATTTGGTTAAAAATGTTGAAACAAAGGCATTCCTACTTTTTCCAAGATTTTTAAGTTACTATTTTGAAATGAAACTTGGAAAGAAGGATGCTGCTGCAATAAAACAAGGTGATTTCATTCAAACAAATTGCTTAAGTGCTGAAACTTTTACAAGGATGTCCACACCTTGCAAAACACAAGCAGAGGTGTCTGAGCAGATTTTAGCAGTTACAACTGCTCCTCAGATATCTGCTGCTGAGCCCACTGCTCAAGGTGATCAAAGCAACAGTACAACTGCTTTGAAACCCACACCTACTATCTCCAAAAGGCCAAAAAGAAAAACTCAAAAACCCACAAAACCCATCAAAAAGGCAACTCTGGAGGATGAGATACCAGAGCTTATGCCAGTGACAACACAAAAGTCACAAGAAACCACTGCTGCTACTTCCTCACAGCAGTTGGTACAAATATCTCAACCCATAACCACAACTCCTCCTGCTTCTTCACAAAAAGAACAGGTTGTACAAATAGGGTCTCCACATCATGATGCTCTGGAAACACTCGTCTCTATCATCCACAGCTCAATACCCGGGGCAACTCCACTTTCTACACCATCCTTCACATCCACAATTCCTCCACCAACTAAACTGCTGTTGGATGCAATTGATTTGAACCAGGCATTTTCCAGTCCTTCTCAATCACCTATTAATGAGAATATACCTCAACAACTGACTGGGTCTGATGTATCAATCTTTGCTAACCCACCAACACAACCTGAGGAGGTTACACCCCTTGAGTTACAAGTAACTCTTGGTGGTAATCCAAGTGAAGCAGCCACTACAACTGTTACACCCACTGGGTTACATTTGGACAGTGGTTACATTCATAAGACTTCCTTGGAGGCAATTCCTTTTATAGCACCTCTGCCAACCACCAGTGGATTTATTTATCCTACTGGCAACATCAAAAGGTTGTCAAGTGTTGAAGGAAGAAGACCCCAGTACCAAGAAAAAGGGGCATCAGTGGTTAATGTTTGGAGAATATTCCCTACATCTACCACTGATAAAACCACTGCTAGTGGGAAATCAGATGATCCCATTAACTTGGGTGATGGTTTAAAGTACCAGAAATTGACGGATCGTATTGCAAAGCTTGATAACTCTGTTGCAGAACTCAAAGTTATGCTACAACAGGTGTTACAAGTTCAGAAGGTACAAACAACTGCTGTTCCACCTCAAGCACCTGCTCCACAAAGGGCACCTGCTACAAATGAGCTCTGGAATCTATTTCAATCTTCTCTCCACCAACAAGCACAATTAGCAGATCAGCAACATGCAAACCATGTACAACAGCTGAGAAATGCAATGGAGTCAAGGTTCAAAACCACTCAGGCTGATTTAAAAGCTCTCAAAACTCAGATCTTGCACACCACTGGCACTGCTCCTCCAAAAGTCCGCTACATTCATCAACTCCCAGAAGATAATGCCAAAAAGGGGGAGAAAATTAAGGAGTGGAAAAAGAAGGGTATAGAGGATGGTCTCTATCTTGAACCAGAAAATTCAAACATGACCAAAAAGATCCCTTTGCCAGATGGCAGCAGGAAAATTGATGTGACAACAAATGCACTAGCAGAAGCAGTTGCAAGTGTAAAAAGGGATAGAGAGGCCAAAAGGAAAGCCAGGGTGGACAGAATGGATCATCCAGATCAGGGTACTTCTGGGTCAAGGGATCATGAAAATCCTGTTGAGGAAAAGAAGAGGCCTACTAGAAAAGTAAGGCAACCCAAATCCATTCCTATCAGACGTTCAAAGTTTGCTCAAAAACCACCTTACAAAACAGCTGATGCAACAGGAGTTACAAAAACCACTGCTTGCCAAACAGTTGTTCCATCAACACACACTACTTCAACACACACAACATCCACTGCCTTACCATCATCACCACCAAAAACAACACCTGCTGACACACAGCAGAAGACAGCAGATGTTATAACATCTGTTGTAAAGACAACAGTGGTTGAAACACCAGTTGTTTCAACAGCTGTTAGTCAATCACAATCCACTGCCTCTACATCTACCACCACTTTTCCATCCAAAACATCATCAGTCCGTCCTACAAAAAAGAGAAGACTAATTCTCAAAAATGATGACAATTCACCACCACAAGCATCCTTAAAATCTTTAGCACTTGTCAAAATTCCAAAACCTGTTCCTCTCTCTTCAGTTAAAATGTACGAGCCCTTACCTCCTGCAGGTGTTCAATTTCCTCTTGACTTAGCAGCTGATAGAGAAGAAATAAAATCTTTTTACTTTGAGGATGACCCTGCCAAAAGGAGTTTGCCATCAATAAAAGGATATCCCTGGCCTAAAAATATTGATGAATATTTGGAAATCAAGGCCAGACAAGCAGAGGATATCTCAAAGAAAAACACACAAGGGAAATCTGATAAAGAAATTGCACAGAGAAGTCAATATTTGCTCACACAAGTCAGATCCCTAGAGCAATTTGCAAAAAATATTAGTCAACAAATTTCTGAAAGAGCAGCTGAAACTCTGAAGGAAGACTACATTGAAAGCATTATGGCTCACAAGAAGTACAAAGGAGAGAGTTACATGTACAAAGAGTGGACTATTCCTGAACTTGAAAACGAAGCAGCAAGAATTCAAGACATGATAAAAAGGAAAGTCACTCACACTCCTCCTAACTGGGCAAAGTTTAGAAAGAATGTTCCTGACAAACAGGAAGAGCTGAGGAGAATGAAAGAGGAACTGGTAGCAGCTGATTATGGAAACAAAAGACAAGTTGCTAGATGGAAAGAAGATGTGGTCAGGGCTACTTACAAAAAGTTGGAACAATTAAGAAAGAAAGATCCCACAGTTCCTCAAAAGCCTGACTATCCAGAAGCAGCGGTTTCAAAAAGACCATCAAAGCTGCAAATCAAAAGAACCACTGCTCCAGCTGGTGCTGCCATCTACAAAAGAAGGAGCAAAAACCAGTTTAGCATGGAAACAATTCAAGATCTATTAGCTGGAGATGCCATTGTAAAAGCAGGCACGAACGTAATGATAAAAGAAGATCTTGAATTGGAACAAACTGCAAGTGCTGCTCAGCCAGCCATGAATAGGCCAGCCTCTCCAAATACTTCTGCAAATAAACATCTCCCAAGAAACCCACCAGGCTCAAAAATACAAAAGTGGGAAACTGACAAAGACCTGCGTATTGACTTTGCTCAGGTCTGGTGGAGAAGTGGAGAAAATATCAAGGGAACAAGCTCTTGGCCTGAGTCTTGAAGATTTGCAGGATCTCCTTGATCTTCCACTTAGCAGGGATGATGAAGATACAGATGCCCTAGACTTTGAATTACAATTTAAAGGTCAGATAAGGGAACTGTTGATGAGGCAATAAAGATTTCCACAAATAATGAAGAGTTTTGGCATTATCTGTTCCAGGGGGAGATTGTTGAGATTGAACCCTATCAGAGGAACAGATAATTAAAGCCAAAACTGGATCAGAGCAGTGGATCCAGAATAAGCAGACGTTTACAGATTAGTTCATGCAAATCTCTCCCCTTGAAAGTGGCTTTGTATCTGCTGATCTCCTATCTACTGATCTTACCAAGTGCTGATCCACAACTACTGCCTTGCATCTACTGCCAAGTGTTAAAGACTGATAGAAGACCAAAGCTCTGCTGACTCAATCTATTGCCTTGAGTCAAGTACTGCTGATCCGGACAAGCACTGCTGGGGTCACAGCAGTGGAAGGATGCAGCAGATGTTTAAGTGTCTTTTATGTAATACAATGTAATAGCAGTAGTTAGTACATCAGTGTTTATAGATCAGAGGTTAGAGTTTGTTAGGAGGTTAGATGTCACTTTCATGGTGACGTCAGCTAAAGATGCTCAGTGGTTTGCAAGTGCCTATAAATAGTTCAGTACTTGGTACTGTTCTATTAGCTCTTTCACCACATCGTCTTCTTTGCACGAACAAACTACTGAGCTCTGGCTGAGGGAGAGTTTGCATTCTTACATCAATCATTGTAATCGTTATTGAAACAAATTCAATCTTTCGGTTCATTGTGAAAAGATGTTTGATTAAAAGTATTACTCCTGTTTGATTGTATGCAAAGTTTGTTTTCATCTTAATTCCGCTGCACAACTCTTTCATTTTCATCTTAACTCCAAACGAAAATACAATCAAAAAGAAACTCAGATCCAACAGGGAGCAAGAATATAAATTTTAAATCAGAAATTTATTGCAAATCTTTATCCCATGAACTTGGTAGGATTTGATGTTGTTTTAGGAATGGATTGGTTAATAGCCAATAAAGCCAATATTTTATGTGATCAAAATTTAATTCAAGTAAATTCACCAAAAGGTAAAACGATCACAATTAAAGGAGATAAACCTTCTAGGTCAACTAAGTTTATTTCTGTGATGAAAACTGCAAGTTGTATGAGAAAAGGTTCTATAGTGTATTTGATTTCCATAATCACTAACACTAAAGGAAAGGATTTAAAAGATATTCCAGTAGTATCTCAGTTTTCAGATGTATTTCCAGAAGAATTACCAGGACTATCTCCATACAGAGAAGTTGAATTTAGAATTCATCTAATACCAGGAACAACACCGATTGCCAAAGCACCCTACCGTTTGGCACCTGCTGAAATGCAGGAATTGAAGAAACAATTAGATGAATTGTTAGAGAAAGGATTTATACAGCCAAGTTCGTCGCCATGGGGAGCGCCGATACTCTTTGTTAAAAAGAAGGACGGATCAATGCGTATGTGCATTGACTACCGTGAATTAAACAAGGTTACGATTAAGAATCGGTACCCATTACCGAGAATCGATGATCTGTTTGATCAGCTACAAGGAGCTCGATTTTTCTCTTAAATCGATTTAAGGTCAGGATATCATCAATTAAAGGTACAGGAAGAGGACATTCCTAAGACCGCATTTAGAACAAGGTATGGTCTTTATGAATTTACTGTCATGCCATTTGGTTTAACCAATGCCCCAGCTGCATTTATGGACATGATGAACCGAATATGTAAGCCATATTTGGATAAATTCATAATTGTCTTCATAGATGATATTCTCATTTATTCTAAGAATAAAGAGGATCATGCAAAGCATTTGCACGCACTTTTAAGTTTATTAAGAAAGGAAAAGCTTTATGCTAAGTTTTCTAAGTGCGAATTTTGGTTAGAACAGGTACAATTCCTTGGACACCTAGTCAATCATGAAGGAATTCATGTAGATCCAACAAAGATTGAGGCAATTACTAAATGGAAAACCCCCGAGTCACCAACCGAGGTTAGAAGTTTCTTAGGATTGGCCGGTTATTATAGAAGATTTATTAAAGATTTCTCTAGAATAGCCATTCCCTTAACTAAGCTAACCTGTAAATCTGTTAAGTTTGAATGGGGATTAAAACAAGAAGAATCATTTAGAAGTCTTAAGCAAAGATTAACCCATACACCCATACTAGTGTTACCAGAAGGAACTGAAGATTTCGTAGTCTATTGTGATGCTTCTAGATTAGGTTATGGATGTGTGTTGATGCAACGCCAAAAGGTTATAGCTTACGCATCTAGACAACTTAAGAATCATGAAGAGAATTATTCAACCCATGATTTAGAATTAGGAGCTATAATTTTTTCTCTTAAGATTTGGAGACATTATCTTTATGGTAGTAAGTTTACCATATTCACTGATCATAAGAGTTTAAGGTATATTTTCAAGCAAAAGGAGTTGAATATGAGACAAAGGCGTTGGATGGAATTTCTTAGTGATTATGATTGTGATATCCAGTATCATGAAGGAAAAGCAAATGTAGTGGCAGATGCTTTAAGCCGAAAGTATCATGAAAAGCCAAGAAGGGTACGTTCTCTTAAATTAAATCTACAAGTAGATTTAAATGATCAGATAAGAGAAGCACAAGAATCAGTAATCAAGGATGATTCTGAAAAATTAAAAGGTATGCTAAAAGAATTGGAACAAGGAACAGATGGAATTTGGAGATTCCATAAAAAGAGAATGTGGATACCTAAATTAGGAAACCTACGTCATTGTATATTAGAAGAAGCCCATAAGTCTAAATATACGATGCATCCAGGAAGTGATAAAATGTACCAGGATTTAAGGAAAAATTTCTGGTGGATAGGAATGAAAAAGGACATAGCAGTCTATGTTTTTAAATGTCTAACTTGTTCACAAGTTAAAGCCGAACACCAGAAACCCTCAGGTTTGTTACAACAATTAGAAATGCCAGTGTGGAAATGGGAATTAATAACAATGGATTTTGTTACCAAATTACCCAAAACAAAGAAAGGAAATGATACAATCTGGGTGATTGTAGATAGGCTAACCAAGTCAGCTCATTTTCTACCAATGAAAGAAACAATTAGTATGGAACAATTATCTAAATTGTATGTAAATGAAATTGTTTCTTTACATGGCATTCATTTATCAATTGTTTCTGATAGAGATAGCCGCTTTACCTCTCATTTTTGGTCAAGTTTCCAAAAGGAAATGGGAACCAAGTTAAAGCTAAGTACGACTTATCATCCACAAACAGATGGACAAAGCGAAAGAACAATTCAGACAATGGAGGACATGCTTAGAGCTTGTGTAATTGATTTTGGAGGTAATTGGGATGATCACTTACCTTTAATAGAATTTTCTTATAATAATAGTTATCACACAAGTATCAATGCTGCACCATTCGAAGCACTTTATGGACGAAAGTGCCGAACCCCAGTCTGTTGGGCAGAAATTGGGGAAAAGCAACTATCTGGACCTGAGATAGTGCAAGAAACAACTGATAAGATTATTCAAGTCAAGGAACGACTGAAAGTAGCACGTGATCGACAAAAGAGTTATGCCAATAACCGACGTAAGTCATTGGAGTTTCAAGTAGGAGATAAAGTATTGTTGAAGGTCTCTCCTTGGAAAGGAATAGTAAGATTCATAAAAAGAGGAAAGCTAAGTCCCAGGTATGTTGGACCTTTTGAGATTATTAGAAGAATAGGACCTGTAGCCTATCAGCTACAACTGCCAGAGGAAATGGCAGGAATACATGATGTGTTTCATATATCTAATCTCAAAAAGTGTTTAGCTGATGAATCACTAATAATACCTCTTAAAGATATAGAGGTAAATGAACAACTCAATTTTGTAGAAAGACCTCTACAAATTGAAGACAGGAAAGTCAAGAATCTCAAACATAAAAGACTAGTTCTAGTCAAAGTGAAGTGGGACTCCAAAAGAGGACCCGAGTACACATGGGAGCTTGAATCTGAAATGCAAAGGAAATATCCACATTTGTTCCAGTAGATCTCGAGGACGAGTTCTAAAACAAGGTGGGGAGAATGTAACAACCCTCGGTAAAACTGACACCCTCATAAGATGTCTAACACCCTATTATATTGTAGAATGTCTCAATATGTTTTATGTTATACCCCGTATGTGAAAACCGAGCCCAAAGTATGTTATAACATTTAAAATAAATGAAAAACCTGAAATATTGAGTTGAGGCGGGCCGCGTAGGATCCCACCTCAAGCTCACGCGGGCGGTATCAGGGTCTAAACCTGATATCGTTGAATCCTTTAGTTCAAGCGGGCCGCGAGAGAGCATGAAACGTGGAGACATCCGGTGCTGACACGTGTCGACATCATGTCGGGTCTACTTGGTGACCGGGCTAAGCTATAGTGTTGACCAGGGTTGACGCGGGCCGCGTAACCATGGCCTGTGTTTTACACGGGCCGCGTGAGAGTCGTATTTCAGCAATATAAATAGCAGGCATCAGTTTTCGTTTTCCGTCGCTCATTCTCAATTCTCAATCTCGAATTTCTGAAGTTATAAGCATAATAGTTGGGTATTATACCCCTAATTAGTGAGGTTCTGCTCCGTTGTAAGTATTATAACCCCAGTTTCGTAATAGTTACGCTGCCCGATTGATTTAGGGTTCCGTAACAACTGTCGTGGTTCTGCCCGACGTAGTTGTTGGAATGTCGTCTCGAGGAGGGTATCATTAATATTTTCAAAGGGTTATGATACTAACCAATGTACATTTGTATAAATTATAGATTATATCCAGGAAACCCTTACGAAAAGCCTAAGACAGCAATGTGAGTAATCTCCTTTTTGTTAATAGTTTTTACAAAACCTTAACTATTTTACAATGCAATTAAGCAGTGATTGAGTCTTTGTAGTTCTTCAATTACTGCCGGTATGTTGGGGTTTTGTATACAAAATTTGTACTACTTGCGAGTAGTAAGTCGGGATGACAATACGTTACCATTGGACAATGAGTTAGCCAATGTGTAATATGACCCACAAGTCAGGTCTGATAGTACCAAATGGAGTAATTGTGTAGACATAAACAATGTGATCGCTCTCAATACTGTTCACTGTGACTTTAAACTTGATTAAACTGGGATTCACTCACCAGTATTTCCCGCTGACAAATATTTTTAAAAACATGTTTCAGGTAACCCAATGTGACAGTCAATTAGTAAAAAGCCAGCTGGAGAGCACTGAAGGCTTGGGAAAATGTGGCTATAAAAGTTACCTAATAAACGATGTTTTAAAATTCAGTAAAATAGGGTTTATCCCTATAAATGTATTCTAATAAGAAACTTGGGTTTTACCCATGTGATTATTAATATGAAATGAGGTGGTTTTACTCTGATAAACATTTCCTAACTACGGTCCTGATGTAAATTCCGCTGCAAGATTAAATAACCTGATACCACCGAAACTCTGGGATCGCTTCCGCCCGTTCCCGGGAATCAGGGATCGGGGGTTGCGACAGAAACTGTTCGACACAGACATGCATGTAACGCCCCAAAACTCGGGTCTAAATATTTTATTTGGACATTTTATTAGGTTGGCATAAGTAAGTAGGATTTATTGGTTAAGTGGGATATTTCACTAATAACCAAGTTATCTAACTTGGTTAGATAGTGTTGGCTATAAATTAAGAGTGGAAAACAATGGGGGTCAAATAAATAAGAGAGAACATGAGGGACTAAGATTGCTAAATTTGAATATGAATTTAATTAAAACAAAAATCTCACACACACTAGGTGTGTGTGTGCGTGAGATCGATCAGGAGGAAGAAGGAAAAGGTGAAAACCCTAGTTCCCAAGAAAGCTTCAAATTGACAAGGAAATTAGGCTCAAATCCGGTGCATGAACTCGTTTTCTTGATGATCTAGCCCTAGCAAACATGTGGTAAGTTGTAATTTATGATTTGATGATCTTGCTATGAAGTGGGTTATGATCAATCCATGAATTTGTATGAAATTGATCATGTAGATGTGTTAGAATCACAATATAGAACATGAACTATGCAAGATTCTAAGTAATTTGATGATTTTGGATGAAACCCACTTGTAGTAGTGAAGATGATGATATGGATAATCATGCATGTTCAATATTTGTGTAAAATTGATGTATGATGTTGTATGTAATGAGTAATTGTCAGTTAATTTGGGTATAGTATGAAAATTACATGATTCTAGTGGAATTTGATGATCTTGATATGAACTAGTAATATTATGCATAAAATACTTGTACTATGTGCATAGGAAGTAGTATGCACTCCAAGTGTATGATGAAATGCCTAAGTGAAGTTAGGATGTGAGATTTTAGGAAGTGGCTTGACATATATGAATGACGTATGATAATGATGTAACTAGTAGTATACTAACTTAAAGAATGTACTTTAGATGGAACTAGTACAAGAATTCGGGTTGAATGTATGTGTTGGTCAAGATTATGCATTAGAGGCTTGTACATTGTGCTTGAACGGGCGATGCCCGCCATGTGTCAAAATGGTAATGTAATTTATAAAGTTTAAGGACCTCAAGGTATGGATTTTTAGTCTAATATGTAGGGAAATGTTTTACGGACAATTAGAAACAAGTTTCAAGTGAAACGGATGCAAAACGAGCAAGTTATGCGAGTTTTGGTATTTAAATGGAGAGCTGATCTGGGCGCTACCGTAGCTTACGGTAGCCACCGTAAGCTACGGTAGGTGCTGAAGACTATCTTCCACCGTAAGGCAGTAGTAGGCCACAGTAAGGATTTTGTGGCCACCGTAAGCTACGGTAGCCACCGGAGCTTACGGTGGAGGTCAGATACAAAATAAAAAGTTTATGCAATTTTTCGTTTTCTTCGAATTCGGACTCCCTGAACCCATTCCAAGCCTCGTTAAGTTTTTATAATGTTCCTCAACCCTACCAAATGGCTTGGTAAGTTACAGGTGAGTACGAAACTCATTCTTAAGATCCGAAACATACCCAAAAGATATTTTAAAAGCGTTTATGACGTGTGAGTAAGAACGGGGTACGTGAGCGAGTATGTGGGGTAATGAATTAAGTACGTGGGTATGTATGTATGTATGTATAGCTTTAACTTCGTTCCAATGGCTTAAACTTTTAAGTAATCATGAATAGGAGTGAGTATGTATATGAGTTTGTTCGTACATGTATTATTACATGGAGGTTTGTAATTAGGATATGTCAGTAATTCATAGGGAAATTATGTATGTGATATGTAAGAGCTAGTATGTATGTATGAATGTATTTATGTAAGTATGTATGTATGTAAGTATGTTTGCATGTGGGTATGAACATACGCGTGTAGGTACTTATACATGAAGTAGGAGTTATTGTGCATGAAAGAAAGGAGCTTGTATATATATATATATTTATGACTCTATTATATTTTAATAATTTCGTATTTAATGGTGCGCCTTGAGAATGGAACAGGAATGTAGGTATGTAAGTATTGGGCCTTCAAAGATTGGATGCTCGGTGTAAAGAATGAACTCAAAGGGATATCATGCTGCAGTTGTATATAACGATAGATTGCTAAGTGTTTATATATATCTTATGTCATTATGCTGATGTTTAAGATGTCACCATTTACTAACATGTTAGTTGTGAATGATGACCGTAGGTTGCATGGATGCCATTATCGCTACGTAGGAATGTGCAGATGAAGATCGAGATGAGTAGCTCGGATTGCATAGAAGGGTGATTACGTAAATAGTATTCGTACGTTATTCTTGTTACGTCATTATGTAAAAGTAATGTAATAGTTTTTATGAATGATGTCTTAAAAGCCTTATAAGTATGATAAATTGTTTTCAATAAAGAATTTTTAAGGCTCGTATTTCCGCTGCGTTGATTTTAAGATAAAACGTGTTTGGGTGTTACAATGCATCAGGAAAGAAGCATATAAAGAACCTTCAAAAGTTAGAGAATATACAGACTTCAAAAGTTAAACATTTTTTTTGAGAAAATTATACCTCGTTTAATAGCAAGATAAGAAGGATAAGATATCGGCAGTTAGGTCGAAGAAGTTTCTCTCGATCAGGTCGGTCTCGGGTGGGCATAAGATCTGTGGGCCCATATTGTCGGATCTGTGACTCCATGGAAGATGTGATTAAGGTAAGCGTGCCGTAAAGTTGCACATGTTGTCTAGAGAAGCGCTTTTATCATCTGTCATAAAACGGAACATAATCCCAGATTGTCTAGAGAAGCGCTTTTATCATGTGTCATATTAGAGAAACATAATTTTACAGACGATTTAAAGAAACAGAGAATACGTTACGAGATTCTTCGAGAATTAGAAAATGAGAAAATACGGAACGACAAGGGTGCTGGTCTTTTCTCCCACTGTGCAAACTTGAAGAATATCACCATAACACATTGTAGACTGGTGGGCTTGAAGATCCGTGGGCCCTATTGTCTCATGTTGTTTACCACATGACACGTGATAAAAGCGCTTCTTTAGACAATCTGGAATTATGTTCCGTTTTAACACGCCGCTTTAATCTCAGTTATGTCTCATTGCATTATGACAATATTGACAGGGGTGCTAGTATTTTCTCCTATTGTGCAAACTTGAAAAATCTCACCATAAAACATTGTAGACTGGTGGTCTTGAATGGTTTTAATATATTTCATCTTGGACTATCTAGTCTAATACTTGAAAATGGATATGATCGTGTTAAGATCATTATCTATCATGTCATCGACCATCTACTCGAAATCCCTTTTGTTTCTCGGTTCGCATTCGACACGACACAACAAAAAATAAACTTCAAAAAATCAGTGCCTTGTTACGCATCGTATAGGCCTATCGTGTTAAGATCTTTATCTATCATGTCATCGACCAACTGCTCGAAATCCCTTTCGTTTATTGGGTTCGCATTCGACACAACACAACAAAAAATAAACTTCAAAAATTCAGTGCCTTGATACGCATCGTATAGGCCTATACGGTGCGTATCAAGCCCGCCGCCAGACATAACCTGCACCTGTCAGCCCGCCATGTCTTTTACTTTATTTCAATACGCATCGTATAGGTCTATACGATGCGTATTGAATTGAAAAAGTGTGCGGATAGACAGGGGGTGTGCCATTAGAAAACCCATGTTAGAAAAGGATCAATGGGGGCCAAATTCTTACAAGTTGGTATTATTGGAGGAAATTTTTAAAGTTAGGATTATTATGAGCCAACAGGTGAAACTTATAATTATTAAAATCCAATAATCATTTCTTTTTTTACCAAACAACCGAGTTCTATTTCCCTAAATCTTAATATATATGCTCATCTATTAATTATTAATTTTCTCAATTTCTGTTATTTTTTCAATCATATTTCATATTCTATGTTATTTCATTACTACATATATATATATATATATATATATATATATATAGGAGATGGATCATGAGAAAACTAGTTTAAATGAGAAAACCAAAAAACTAACCAAAAAAGCCTAAAAAAAACCTAAAAACATACCAAATTATTTTTTTTTTTACAATTTTTTATAGAAAAATCGCTACTTTTTATGTATGGAAAAAAAAATCTTTTTTTTGGTTGTACTGCACATGTGCACTAATACATAAAGCTTAAACCACTTAACCCACCCCCCACCGACACCCCCCAAAAACCTAAACCCCCCACCCCCCAAAAACCTAAATTCACCCTCCCACCAAAAGCCTAACCCCCCCACCCCCCAAAAACCTAAACCCCCCACCCCCACCCTCCCGAAAACCTAAAACTAAACCCTAAACATAAACCCGAAAAAAACCTAAACCCCCCCCCCCCACCCCCACCCCCCAAAAACCTAAACCCCCATCCCCCCCACACCCAAAAACCTAATCCTAATCCTAAACCTCCAAAAAAACTAACTCTAAAAGCTAAACTAGACTCAAAAAGCTAATTTTAAGCATGTAATGCAATTGTAGTACATGTTATATTGCACATGTGCACTACTATAATAATAGTATTGAAAACAAGACGACACCATAAATCTTTTTTTATGTCATAAAAAATATGCTCGAATATACTTGAATGAAAGATACAAAAATTTGTGATCTTATGGTGCCATTTTTGTTTTAAAATGATAACGTATGGAGAAATGGGAAATGTTTGAAAAGTTATATATTTTTTTTTCAATTTTACCCCTCATTCATTAAAAGTCTCCCCTCTCCTTTTTAGTGGTTTTTAGTTAGTTTTCTCATTTATATCTAGTTTTCTTATGATCCTCTCCCTATATATATATATATATAGGGGATGGATCATTAGAAAACTAGTTTAAATAAGAAAACCGAAAAACTAACTAAAAAAACCTAAAAACATACCAATTTTTTTTTACAATTTTTTATATAAAAATCGCTATTTTTTATGTACGGAAAAAAAATTTCAAAAAAAAATTTGTTGTACTGCACATACGGAAAGCCTAAACCACTTAACCCAAAAACCTACGGAAAGCCTAAACCACTTAACCCAAAAACCTAAACCCCCCACCCCATCCCCCATCCCCCAACCCCAAAAACCTAAATTCACCCTCCCACCAAAAGTCTAACCCCACCACACCCCACACCCCAAAAACCTAAACCCCCCACCCACTCTCCCGAAAACCTAAAACTAACCCCTAAACATAAACCTGAAAAAACCTAACCCCCCACCCCAACCCCCCAAAAACCTAAACCCCCCCTCCCCCCACACCCAAAAACCTAATGCTAATCCTAAACCTCCAAAAAAACTGACCCTACTCAAAAAGCTAATTTTAAGTATGTAATGCACATGTGCAGTACAAGTTTTTTTTTTGAAATTTTTTTTATATATAAAAAATAGCAATTTTTTTATAAAAAATTGTAAAAAAAAAATTTGTATGTTTTTTAGTTTTTTTAGGCTTTTTTAGTTAGTTTTCTAGTTTTCTAATTTAGACGTAGTTTTCTCATGATTCTCTCTCTCTCTATATATATATATTTATATTTATCAAGAAAAAAACTTCTATTACCTTGTCATACCTAATAGTAAAACCGTCTAATTAATCTTCCGTTATCTAACCTTGATGGTTTTTGGGTTAATTAGCTTTTGCTTTTCATAATTTTCCATATAGATGTCGTCTTTTTAAATAATTCCATCCAATATGTATATAATTAAATGAGTTAAATGCCATTTTAGTCCCTGTGGTTTGGGTCATTTTGCCAGTTTAGTCCAAAGGTTTCATTTTTAACCTGTGGGTCCAAAAATGTTTCACAGTTGCCATTTTAGTCCACTTGGTTAACTTCATCCATTTTTTCTGTTAACGAGAAGGCCAATTTGGTCATTTTGTATGTAATTCTGTTAACTAAAAGGGCAATTCAGCCATATAAAATGACCGAATTGGCCTTCTCGTTAACAGAAAAAATGGATGAAGTTAACCCAGTGGACTAAAATGGCAACTGTGAACCCTTTTCGGACCCATAGGTTAAAAATGAAACCTTTCGATTAAACTGGCAAAATGGCACAAACAACAGGGACTAAAATGACATTTAACTCTAATTAAATTAACAAAGTATACGATCATATATGGACCGACATAATGCAGTACAAAATCGAGGAAATATTCCGTCGGTTTCTATGGATTAGATTGCACATTATCTAAAGGCAATGGAGAGAGAGAAATAGTGTGAGGAAAGAAAGGAAGCAAACATGGTATAAAACAAAAACTTCACCATCATTCCACAAGGCAAGGATGCTGACTTATTTTGAACAAACTTTTCTCTTTTATGCATTCCCATTCACCACTCAAATTCTTTTATCCATTATTCTCTATATAATTGGAAAAAAAAAAAAAAAAAAAAGTGACCAATGGGGTCATCTAATGAAGGAAAAAAGCTAACATGATTTGCCTAGTAAAGACAAACCACTTCAACATACTTTCCTTCTTCCCATTTCCCTCTTTTCATATTATTAATAATAAAACTATACATATACATATACAGTATTATGTGAAACATGAATCTTTCTTTTGTGTTAGTAAGTACTTCATGTTTACTAATTTGCACATAGAAAAGGAATTAGATTTGCCACAAGAAAATAGCTTTCTTTGATATTTGTAACAGTCTACATCCATATATAAAAGAAGACGTGTCAAAGCCCTCGTATATTGTTTAAGAAATGTGTCTTTCGGGTTTTGTGGACTCATTCTACTAAGATACCATCTTCACACGATTGTTGTTAGTTAAGCATCCCTAACTTTAATATTTATATAAAAGAATTAAATTGTGTGGTCTAAGTGATAGTGAAGAAGATATGATGGAAGAACCCAAAAATAATGTCTCTATGATTGTATTTGATGTTGACTTTAGCTCTACCAAACAAAACTTCCTCTGCATGAACTCAAAAGGACCACTTATCACACGTGTGTGTAGTCCCACCCTATGCATCTTACCCAAATGTAACATACTAACATGTCTCTTGGTTTTTCTTTTTCAAATATTGGTTTTTAACCGTTGGATTATAATGCAACTGATTGTCCAATATGTCTTTAAAATCAACAGACAAATTGGACAAATGAGACCGTTGTAAGAGTCTCTTTGTTTATCGGTAGTTACCTTAAAGAAGTTGTAATGAGTTATAAATATCTGATATATGGTAGCAAAAACGAATATGTGTTTCTTGATTCTTGCTCCAAAATCCAGACATATAAAGTTATTGAGCTTTGATGTTGATATTGACAGTATGATGAACGCATGTGGTATAGAGATATACGTGTGTGTTGTGTGTTTATTCTTTTGTGGGCTAAAAGCATGTACCACCATACAATTGGTTTACTAAAATTTAAACGATGGTCAACTTGTTACAGGCTACCATTGCTTATTAGGTGAATTTAATCACATGAAGTGGGGCGACTGCAAACATAGGCATATGGCCTTGGTCCCCATCAAAATTCCTTCTTTTCTTTTGACCAACAAGTGTCACTTCACTCAATGGCGCAACTTTGAGGGGACCCCCGAACTTTTCGCTCAGTAGTGTTATATATGTAGTTTTCGTATAAATTTTTTTGGGTATATACGTTTTCGACCCCTCGTTCTATAAATGTTTTTTGGTAAATACGTTTTCGACCCCTTGTTCTATAGAAATTTTTTGGTATATACGCTTGATTTCCTGAACTGTTTTATTCCTTTTTATGTTAGAGATTTCAAAGTGTTTTTGTGACACATCGTTATAGTTTTCCGTGCCTTTAAAAAGCAGAAATAACTTGCTTAATTAATTAATATCCAATTGTTGATATATCACAATATTACAAGCAGTTAGTGATATTTGGTTCTTCTTTAGAACCTAGTATAAGATCAAACTTCATTTTCTTGTTTTATATCTTTGCTAAATAATCATAAGTATTCTTATAAAAAGTTACAGTTTTTTAATTTGAAATATAACCTTTTGAAAATTGTTTCTCGGTGATATTGTTTTTATAACACAGTGGTAAAGATATAAAAACTAAACGTACTTTAGTTCTTGAATGTTTTTTATATGAAAAACTGTTTTTTTATCGAACATATGGTATGACAATTAGAATTGTAAGTTAGGCTGGAGGGTGTAGGGGCGCCACCCAAGCCAGCTGGGCATCTATAGCGCCCCAAGGCGCTATCGACAGGGGCGCAGCTTAGGCTACGTCCGAGGGGGCGCCCGACCCCTCGAACTTTTCGACGCGTAGTGTTATGAATAGTACTTTCCAATAGAAAATTTTTAGGTATATACGTTTCCACCCCCCGGTTTCGGAAAAATGGGGGGGGGGGGGGCGAAGCTTCGCCACTGGCTATCGAACCACACCATGGGCGCTATGGCGGGGCGCCATTGATGGCTCGCCAAGATGATAACGAGCATTATTCGCGTGGACCGAGGAGCATTTAACATATTGACCGTTGAAAACGGTCATAATTTAACATATTGATCATTGATGGGCGCTATGGCGGGGCTCCATCCACACCCTCCAAATTAAATGGGGGCATGATAAAGCCCCAGTGCTAACATGGCGCTTACGTGGATCCTAGTTGGACTGATAAAGCCCCAAGGGGCTCCAACCACACCCTATAGCCTTAGGTTCATGCATTTAGTTATTTGATTGTAAAATGACTTTCATAGCGACTTGTCATACACGTGGTAGCTTTTTTATTTATGATATGACAAGAAAAATAAAAAATAATTATTTGATTTTATTTTACATAAAAAATATATAATAATTTTTGTAAAAGTAAATGTTTACATAAACTAATAAAAACCCGTATTTAATTCCCACATATAAGCAACAAACGATAAAAATGTCGAATTATAGTTTTCTTCTACAGGTGATCCCGTTATGGGCCACTATACGTACATAGTAGAATACCATATAAAAGGGTAAGGGGGCGTTTGGTTCGCAGGAATTCAATGGAATTTAAGGGAATTGGAATTTGAATTCGAATTCCATCACTTAACATGTTTGGTTCACATAATTTGATGGAATTGGAATCCCAATTCCAATCTTCATGTGTTTGGTTGACAATGGAATTGGAATTAGGCATGAATTCCTTCAAATTCCTTTAACTAAAGGAATTCAAAATCCTTCCTATATGTGAAGGAATTAAAGTACATTCATTTGAATCTTCATCCGTTTCGACCCGCACCGTTTCAACCCGTACCGTTTCAACGCGAACAGTTTCGACTCGTATCGTTTCGACGCGAACAGTTTCGACCCGTAACGTTTTGACGCGAACGGTTTCGACCCGTACCGTTTCGAATCGAACCGTTTCGAGGGTACCGTTTCGAACCGAACCGTTTCGACCCGTACCGTTTCGAAACGAACCGTTCGACCAGTACCATTTCGAACCGAACCGTTTCAACCCGTACCGTTTTGACCCATACTGTTTCGACCCGTACCCTTTCGAATCGAACCGTTTCAAAATCGTACCATTTCGACCAGTACCGTTTTGACCCGTACTGTTTCGACCCGTACCGTTTCGAATCGAACCGTTTCGAATCGAACCGTTTCGACCTGAACCGTTTCGACCTGAACTGTTACGAATCGTACCGTTTCGACCGGTGCCGTTTCGACCAGTACCGTTTCGACGCAAACCGTTTCGAATCGAACCGCTTCGATCCGAACCGTTTCAACCCGAACTGGTGGTTGTGGGTGCCGGGGTGATGGATTCCAACTCATTTGACAACCAAACACAACAAAAATGGAATTAAGATTCCAATTCCAACAATTTCCAATTACAATTGAATGTTTAAATTCCAAATCCAATTCCTTCAAATTCTAATTCCTATACAAATTCCAATTCCAATTCCAAATTATTCCGTGAACCAAACGTCCCCTAATAGTTATAAAAGTAACTTCATTATATTGGGACTTGTAAGAATATTTTCTATCCGATGTCCATAGTAAACTATTTTAGTTTCACCATACTATCAAAAAAAAAAAAAAATGTTTGTTACACCATAATACAACTTGGCTAGTCACCAATCGTCAATCGTGCCCTTCTACGTCGCCTCACGTTTGATATCACCGCCGACAAGCCAACTTAACTTTTTTATTCAGAGTCTCAATGTCGCAGAGTAATGCTATCGGTTTAGAAAAGGGTAAGGGTATTGACACACCCCTACTTTTTGAGTGCACACCCCTCAGAGGTGGCATATAGGGCAATAAGGGGAGTATAGAGTGTGAAAGCAATTAATGTGCCAGAAAAAGGGTTTTGATAAGCCTCTCATTGCCTTATGAGAGGCATATAAGGTTGTGGTAGTTGGAGCATTTATCCCTATACGCCTCTCATTGAGCAATGAGAGGCTTATCGGCACGACTTTTGATGAATTTAAGGTATAATTACTGACATGAAAGGAGTTCAGTCTGAAAAAGCGTGAAAGTGACCCATATGACCCTTATCGACCTATAAGACCCTTATCGACCAAGAATGTTTATTTACCCAAGCATACATGATTTATTTGATTCAAAAATTTTCAAACTCATAATAATAATAATAATACTTAATAAAAATAACATATGCACATTAAAAAAAACGATGATATAACTAGACCCGGCAAACGGGTCAGGCCGGGGGTCGGGTAGGGTCATGGGTCAAAGACCCTACCCAACCCCCGGCCCGACCCGACCCGTCTGTCGGGACTAGTTATAACATTGTTTTTTAAATATGCATATGTTTTTTTTATTAAGTATTATTATTATTATTTATTTTATTATTATTATTTAAAACTTCATATTTTATTAAATGAATTGTGTGTATTATAAAATGTCAATTTTTTTATTTATCAAACTTACTTCCCATTTGTTCGATGGTCCGGATGTTTACCCGAACCATTCCATTTTATCGATCGCTTATGTCGAAGGTGTTTATTTCATCGTGGCTAAGTTA
This sequence comes from Helianthus tuberosus, assembly GCA_030545235.1. Taxonomy (NCBI): domain Eukaryota; kingdom Viridiplantae; phylum Streptophyta; class Magnoliopsida; order Asterales; family Asteraceae; genus Helianthus; species Helianthus tuberosus. Next base: position 30,409 of record JARYGA010048499.1, on the reverse strand, counting down.
ACGGGATGATTGCCTGATGCCGGTACGAAATGGACTTTGAAATACCTCACCGAAGTATAGAAGCTAAGGAATGGGTGACAATTTACATGTCTCGTATTACACAGGGTAGGGCGTTACTCGGTAGTAATAGAACTTCACGAAAAATAATTTGTTAACTTGGCAAAGGTGTAACATCCGTGAAATATAGTGTACGCAACAATTTTTTTATAAAAATAATATTAATTAGGGTGTTTTATAACAAAAAAACACTTAATTACCACAATTTTTTTTTAAATTAATATCATATGAGTCGTATAGGGCAATGAGACACATATACAACTCCTAAAATGTGCTCATTGACCAATAAGCCTCCACTGGTGGACACATTATGAGTGTCTCATTGACCAATAAGCCTCCTAAGGTGTCAACCCGGGGAGGCTTATTGATCAATGAGACACTCATAAGGTGTCAACCAGGGGAGGCTTATTGATCAATGAGCACCTTATAGGAGTTGTATATGTGTCTCATTGCCCTATACGACTCATATGAAATTAATTTTTTTAACAATTTTATGTGGTAATTAAGGGTTTTTATGTTATAAAACACCCTAATTAATATTTTTTTTTTAAATTGTTGCATACACTATATTTCACGGATGTTACACCTTTGCCAAGTTAACAAATTCTTTTTCGTTAAGTTCTATTACTACCGAGTAACGCCCTACCCTGTGTAATACGAGACATGTACATTGTCACCCATTCCATAGCTTCTATACTTCGGTAAGGTATTTCAAAGTCCATTTCGTACCGGCATCGGGCAATCATCCCGTTAACTTAGCCACGATGAAATAAACACATTCGACATAAGCGATCGATAAAATGGAATGGTTCGTAATGGTAATTAAGGGTTTTTATGTTATAAAACACCCTAATTAATATTTTTTTTTAAATTGTTGCATACACTATATTTCACGGATGTTACACCTTTGCCAAATTAACAAATTCTTTTTCGTGAAGTTCTATTACTATCTACTAACGTCCTACCCTGTGTAATACGATACATCTACTAACACCTTTGCCAAGTTAACAAATTCTTTTTCGTGAAATTCTTTATTGTTGTTATTATTATTATTTATTATTATTTTATTATTTACTATTATTATTATTATTGTTGTTGTTATCATTATTATTTATTGTTATTATTATTATTTATTATTTATTGTTGTTATTGTTATTATTTATTGTTGGTATTATTTATTATTATTATTGTTATTATTTATTATTATTATTATTGTTATTATTTATTATTATTATTATTATTGTTATTATTATTATTATTATTATTATTATTATTATTTATTATTGTTATTATTATTATTTATTATTATTATTATTGTTATTGTTTATTATTATTATTATTGTGATTATTTATTATTGTTATTATTATTGTTTATTATTATTATTATTTATTATTGTTATTATTATTATTATTTATTATTTTTATTATTATTATTATTTATTATTATTATTATTGTTATTATTATTATTATTATTTATTGTTATTATTATTTTTATTGTTATTATTTATTATTATTGTTATTATTGTTATTATTATTATTGTTATTATTTATTATTATTATTATTATTGTTATTATTTATTATTGTTATTATTATTGTTATTATTATTATTTATTATTGTTATTATTATTATTGTTATTATTTATTATTATTATTGTTATTATTTATTATTATTATTTATTGTTATTATTATTGTTATTATTATTATTATTATTATTATTTATTATTGTTATTATTTATTATTATTATTGTTATTATTATTATTTATTATTATTATTGTTATTATTATTATTATTGTTATTATTTATTATTATTATTGTTATTATTTATTATTATTATTGTTATTATTATTATTATTATTATTATTATTATTTATTATTGTTATTATTATTTTTTATTGTTGTTATTATTATTATTGTTATTTATTATTGTTTTTATTATTATTTATTGTTGTTATTATTATTATTGTTATTATTATTATTTAATGTTATTATTTTTATAATTAATTTAATAAATTTTTTGGTTTTAATTAATTTAATAAATTTTCTGTTATAATTAATTTAATAAATTTTCTGTTATAATTAATTAAATAAATTTTCTGTTATAATTAATTTAATAAATTTTCTGATTATATTAAGATTAAAAAAGAAAAAAACCCAAAAATTTTAAAAAACCCGCCTCTACACCCGGATCGAACTCGTGACCTGTCCCTTAAATGCACCTGTCCCTTCCACTGGGACAAGTGTCTCACTCATTATTATTATTATTATTATTATTATTTGAAGAAACACTAGATAAATGGTCGGAACTGAGATATCTAGGGGGTTTGAATCCGCATAAAAAGGTGGGTTTCCTCTCGTTTGATTCGGTTACAACTGATCTCCTTCTCCGATGACTCTGCAAAAAAGAAGCACCGTTAGCCTCGCCAAGGGGAGAAGAGGGTTCTCTCCTTGACCCGACTCCGGTGTGAGAATAAGTATGGGTTATGAAGAAGAAGATGTATTTGAGAAGTGTGTGTAACTTGAATTCATACCTGGGTTGTTTCTCATATTTATAACCGAGAGTCTCTTGGGCGGGAAAACCCGTTAGTGAAAAGTTAACGGAAGATGCTAACCCCGTAAGCGGTTGCATTTCCTTCCGTCAAGCTTCTGGATCCAACGTGAGAGCACACGGATCGTGGCTCAGATCGAAGGCTGGGGATTCGCCACGTGTAAAGTGATCAAGTGGAGATTACTCTCCAATTACATGCTTTCGTTGTGGTTTCAGGGATGCCTGAGATGGTGACACGTGTCCAGACGGTTACAACCGTCTTGGTGGTGCACGATTGTATTTCTTCTAGAAGATTACTGCTGTAATCTGGTGTGGCACCTTATCATGTGGAGACAGCTGAATAAATAAATCCCAAGTCTGGGTATTTAAGCGGAAGTGTTTATTTCGGGATTTTCATCCTTTGTTTATGGGAGAAAGCGCAAGGACTTATGATTTCCTTTGGGCGCGCAAGTGTTGATTGTTGACTGTTCTTTAAGTCTTCCTTTTGTGAGACCAGTGCGCGGCCGCGCAAGGTACAAGGCTGAAAAGTAAGGTTTTGGTATGGTCCCAAGCACTTATTATGAGGTTTTTGGGACCTTACCCCTTCAAGTCCCCCCAGTCTAGTGTTGCATTTATGCAAATAAGTGAAGCACTAGACTTATAAGAGGGAAATGCTTTTGGGCGCGGAAAATAGAGAATCTTCTATGTTAAGATTTTAATTTTGTTACAAAGGGAGTTTTTTAAGGGAAATTATGACTTTTGCTTTCTTGTAATCATGCCCTGACGTGTGATGTCGTCAGTTGGTGATAAAAAATTGGTTTTTGTGATATTTTTCCCTTTATGTCTTGGGACTCGTAATGGCGCTTGTCAGTTCTCATTAATGAAGGTTCCTGTAGCGTCGTTCAGATGGGATGCTTTCCCTGATAATTAATCATTGTGGCTCTTGTCCCGATGGTACCGCTTGCTCTTGCTGTTTTATATATTCATTTCAGTTGTGATGTTCTCCCTTTATTTTAGAAAAATGGAGAACAGGGCACCGATTCGATGGAAACGGCTTTCCAACGTGTTACGTGTGCTTGATGCCGCTGAAGGATTACTACTGCTTTCTCATCCGGTGGCCGAGGTTTCTGTTAGGGACAACGGTGTCAACCAACTGGGAATGTCAGAGGACCGCCTTCGTATTCGTCTTGCCGATGATAATAATAGTGGAGTCACCCGATTATCGACACATCTTGTGGCTCGGTGTTTTCCGGTTAACCATAGAGGGAGTTCGTTGATTACTTACCAGCGGCGTCGCCATGCTTCTGCTTCGGTTACTGTTCCGTTCGTTGCTCCGGTTGCTATTCCGGCTGCTGATGTTCCGATTGCTGTTGAAGTTGAGGATGAGGGTGTTAATCCCTGGATTGTTGACCCTCGTCCTTTGTCGGAGTATGGGGAGGTTCTTCATTCTCCGTACGGGGTACTAGACCAGCTCTCCTGATTTGTAGCTAGTACTCTTTTCTCTCTCTTTTTTTTTTTGAAGAAACACTGCCGTGTTTCTTTGTGAATAGTTGTCTGTAGTGTTGGTACACTTAATGGTATTTTGATGCATTGTTATGCATGTATGTTTTTGTGTGCTTGGATTACAATATGTTGCATATGTTTAATTGCTTTTAGTTAGGTAGAGCGAATGAAGAATGGTATTGTGCTCATGTGTGAACGTTTGTCTAAAAGGCGTGTTAGTTTGCCTTGTTTAGACTGTTCATGAGGTGTACAATGTTTACCATATTGTTTTCGCGTAAACCAAAAGAATTATATGCAATTTGTAATAAACAGTGATACGAGTAAAGATGATGTTTGTATTGATAAGAGCGCAAGGCTCGTAATACAAAGGATAATAAAGAAATACATTGCCTGTACGCTTTTATTTTGCGGACTGGTTTAGCTTATATGTAACACCTGCGCAGCTGCTGCGCGTTCCAGGTGCGGGGGATTAGCGTCCCATCAAGTCTTTTTAGGGTGTATGCCCCCTTGCCTAGGACTTCATTGATGATGTATGGTCCTTCCCATTTTGGCGCTAATTTGCCTGGTTTCTCTGCGTTGGAAGCTTCGTTGTCGCGTAAGACAAAATCACCAGGAACAAATGTGCATACGCGGACGCGCGCATTGTAATATTTTTCGAGTTTGGATTTGTACCTTGCCTCTGTGATGGCGGCATTCTCGCGCCTTTCTTCGAGGAGGTCTAAATCCAGTCTTCGCTCTTGTTCGTTGTTTTGTCTTTCCATAGCTAGCATGCGCGGTGATGGAAGACCGATTTCGGCTGGGACTACTGCTTCAGACCCATAAACCAGGCTGAATGGAGTTTCTCCCGTGCTAGTCTTTGGCATTGTACGATGAGCCCATAAGATGCTGGGGAGTTCGTCAACCCATCCCCTGCGCGCTGTGCCTAGTCGTGCTTTAATGCCGTCGACTATCTGTTTGTTGATGCTTTCAACTTGGTCGTTTGCTTGTGGGTGTGCCACAGAGGCAAAATTGTGCTCAATCTTCATTTCTTTGAACCATTTCTGAAGATCTTCTGAGGCAAAGTTTGTGCCGTTGTCGGAGATAATGCGCAATGGTAATCCGAATCTACAAATAATATGTTCCCATATAAATTTGCGAATTACCATTGCTGTTGTTGAGGCTATTGCTTTAGCTTCGACCCATTTTGTGAAATAGTCGACAGCTACAATGATGAATTTTACCGCGCCTGGCGCGTCGGGGAATGGACCAACGAGATCGATGCCCCACTGTTGAAAAGGCCAGGCGGAGGTGACTGGTACGAGCGGGATCTTTGGCCGGAGTGTTTTTGGCGCATGGCGTTGACAGGCTGCGCATCTCCTTAATAAGTCTACTGCGTCCACGTGCATTCCCGGCCAGTAGTATCCCGCGCTCATTATTTTTGCCACGACCATGCGCGGGCCTGCATGTATTCCGCATAAACCCTCGTGGATTTCTCTGACCAGGTATTGGGAATCTGTTTTATCAACACAGCGTAGTAATGGTCCCATAAATAACTTCCGGTATAGGACGCCATCCGCCATTTCATAGTTTATTGCTTAGTGTTGGAGTTTTCGGGCTTCTGCTTTTCCTTCTGGGAGCTTTCCGTGTTGTAGGTATAAGATGATCGGAGACATCCAGGATGGATTTCCGACTTCTATGATGTTTACTTGCTTGAGATGAACCAAAGGGTTAGACAATACCTCTATGCGCACTTCTTTTGCTAAGTGCTTGAAGCTGGTAGCGGCTAATTTGCTTAGCGCATCTGCGTGCGTGTTTTCGCTTATGTTTATATGGTTAACCTTGAATGTCTGGAATTGGCTGATTAACATCCGCGCTTGTTCAAGGTATAATGCCATAGCTTCTCCTCTTGCATCGTAGTGACCTTTAACTTGTTCAGCTACTAGTTTTGAATCAACGTTAGCTTCGAGGTTTCTTGCCCCCATTTTAAGTGCTAAACGAAGGACTGCTAAAAACGCTTCGTATTCTGCTTCGTTGTTAGTGCTTCGGAAGTCTAGGCGTATGGCATATGTGAGTTCGTGATCGTCCGGGCTGACTAATCGGAGACCTGCCCCTGCTCCGTCATCATTGGAAGCGCCGTCTGTGTGTAAGGTCCAGACTCTGTCGTCGAAAACGGGTATAGGGTTCTGGATTGCCTCGCACTCTTGAACTTTGTCAATGGGAACTTCGGTGGCAAAGTCTGCTAGAACTTGCCCTTTAATTGCTGGTCTTGGTCTATACAGGATATTGTATCCCCCCAACTCAATAGCCCATTTAGCCAATCTTCCCGCCACATCGGGGTTGGATAAGATTTGGCCTAAATGATAATTTGTGAGAACCGTGATGACGTGGCCCGAAAAATATCGACGTAGGCGTCGTGATGCATGCACCAGTGCTAGGACCAGTTTTTCTATCATTGAGTAACGAGTTTCCGGACCGGTGAGCATCTTGCTGATATAGTAGATTGGAGTCTGAACGTTTTCTCGCTCTACCATTAATACTGCGCCAACTGCTACTTCCGCAGCAGATAAATACAAGATTAATGGTTCCTTTTCTCGTGGTGCAGTTAGCGTTGGTAGCTGAATTAAACATTCCTTCATTTGTTTGAAGGCTGCTTCTGCTTCAGGTGTCCACTGAAAGTGGGTTTTCTTCGCGCAGTTTCGCAGCGTGCTGATGAATGGATAAGATTTTGCCGCATGATTAGCCAAAAATCTGTTTAAAGCTGCTAAGCGCCCGGCGAGTCTTTGCATTTCTTTTATTGTTGCAGGTGATGGCATTAGCTGGATGGCCTGCACTTTTTCTGGATTTACTTTAAAACCGTCTCTTGTGACTATAAAGCCCAAAAATTTTCCCTCCTCCATGCCGAAGGAGCATTTTGTTGGATTGAGTTTCAAGTTCACGCTGCGCAAAGAGTCAAACGTGCACTGAATGTTGCTGAGCATCGTGCTTTCCTCATGGCTCATGATGACGAGGTCATCCATGTATACCTCGACTGTTTTGCCAATGTCACCGCTAAAAACTGTGTCCATCAAGCGTTGGTAAGTTGCGCCTGCGTTGCGCAGGCCGAAGGGCATTTTAGTGTAGCAGAAAATGCCCTTATCTGTGCGGAATGCGGTTTTATCTTCGTCTTCTTCCTTCATCTGGACCTGATGATAACCTTTGTAACAGTCGAGAAAACACTTCCATCTGAATGATGCTAGAGAGTCGACTTTTTTGTCTATCTCCGGAAGCGCGTAGCAATCTTTTGGGCACGCTTTATTCAGGTCTTTGAAGTCGACGCACATTCTCCATCCGCCATTGTGTTTTTGTACCATTACTGGATTGGCAACCCATGTATGGTATTTAACTTCGCGTAAGATTCCCGCATTGAGTAGTTCTGTTACTTGTTCATCCATAGCTTGCGCTTTTTCTTCGCTAAAGCTACGCCTCCCCTGCGCAACAGGTTCTGCTGATGGTTTGATATTCAGGCAATGTTGCGCTATGTCGCGTGGAACCCCATTCATGTCTGCTGGGCACCAAGCGAATATATCTTTGTTGTTGGACAACAATTCTTTTAATTGTTTTCGTGTTGCTGGTGAAATGGTATGTCCTAGCAGGATGGTTTGTTCTGGATATTCGTTGTTTAGGACCCATTTCTCCGGTTCGTTTGATGCTGTCGGTTTGGCTACCTTTGCCGGAGGCTCATCATCCATGTACATGACCTCTTTGCTTGAGTATAGAATTGTAACTCCGGTTTCCGTTGGAAATCCGCATGCAGCGTGTGGGATAGAGGTGATCATGCTGAATTCTCTTTGTGATCTTCTTCCGAGCAGGACATCATGGCGTGATGTTGCCGGCATGACCATGAAATTTACTGTGACTGTTCGCGAATGCTCACCATCAGACAGAGTTACAGGGAAAGCTATTTGCCCTAATGGGAATACAGCTTCATTGCAAAATCCGGTGAGAGGAAAATCGACCGGTTCTAGACGTGCTTTGTCTTCTGGGTCAAGCTGTTTGAAGCATTGCTCGTAAATGATGTCCATCGAGCTTCCCGGATCTATAAACATATAGTCCGTCCGGTAATGGCCGAAGATGCCAGTGATAATTACTGGTCGTTCTTCCTGAGGTCCTCCAGGAACAACAGGAAACACGACTTGTTGTTCTCTCCAATGTTGATCATGGTTTCGTTTATTTGGCCTTCGTGACGGACCTCCTTGAACCATGTTTACTTGTTTTGATGTAGCTCTCTGATGGCTGGTACTTCTGGATTGTTGACGTATATCAATATCACGACTAGATTGGATGTCCCCCCAACAGGGTGTTGGTGGGTCCAATACTACAGTGTTAATTTCTTCACCAGATCTGAGGTTTGTGAACTCGGATCTGGCAATTTGCATGACAATTGTGTTTAAAGCAATCTGGCATCTGTGAAACCAATACTATGGGGATCTCTCTACGACTGGATCTGAGGAATTCTTTCTGTCTGAATGACTGTTGTTTTCGTTTGTTCCCATGATTCCGTCAATCTGGGTATTTTGGGTTGTAGAACCTTCGAACTCAGATTGAGGACCTGATGGGTGAGACAATGAATTCTCTGCCATGAAAACAGAGAATGAAAAGAACTGAATCGACACGAGATGAAAAAATGATAAAACAGAGGAATCGGTGGGCGCCAATGAAGAAACACTAGATAAATGGTCGGAACCGAGATATCTAGGGGGTTTGAATCCGCATAAAAAGGTGGGTTTCCTCTCGTTTGATTCGGTTACAACTGATCTCCTTCTCCGATGACTCTGCAAAAAAGAAGCACCGTTAGCCTCGCCAAGGGGATAAGAGGGTTCTCTCCTTGACCCGACTCCGGTGTGAGAATAAGTATGGGTTATGAAGAAGAAGATGTATTTGAGAAGTGTGTGTAACTTGAATTCATACCTGGGTTGTTTCTCATATTTATAACCGAGAGTCTCTTGGGCGGGAAAACCCGTTAGTGAAAAGTTAACGGAAGATGCTAACCCCGTAAGCGGTTGCATTTCCTTCCGTCAAGCTTCTGGATCCAACGTGAGAGCACACGGATCGTGGCTCAGATCGAAGGCTGGGGATTCGCCACGTATAAAGTGATCAAGTGGAGATTACTCACCAATTACATGCTTTCGTTGTGGTTTCAGGGATGCCTGAGATGGTGACACGTGTCCAGACGGTTATAACCGTCTTGGTGGTGCACGATTGTATTTCTTCTAGAAGATTACTGCTGTAATCTGGTGTGGCACCTTATCATGTGGAGACAGCTGAATAAATAAATCCCAAGTCTGGGTATTTAAGCGGAAGTGTTTATTTCGGGATTTTCATCCTTTGTTTATGGGAGAAAGCGCAAGGAGTTATGATTTCCTTTGGGCGCGCAAGTGTTGATTGTTGACTGTTCTTTAAGTCTTCTTTTTTGTGAGACCAGTGTGCGGCCGCGCAAGGTACAAGGCTGAAAAGTAAGGTTGTGGTATGGTCCCAAGCACTTATTATGAGGTTTTTGGGACCTTACCCCTTCATTATTAGTATTAGTTGACATGACATTTATGACAACTTTTCAGCCGATATGCCTCGTATAGCCCGATGAGACCCATATACATCTACTTTTTCTGAAAAGTTGACATGACATTTATGACACACCACTTCCATACGTGTCTCATCGAGCTATACGGGTCTCATTGAACTTCAGTTTCTTTTCTTTTTGTGGTTTTATTTTGGCCGTTTGTGGTGGTGTTGGGGTTGTGGTTGTGGTGGGTAGGTTATGGTGGTGGTGGTGGTGTGCCGGTTGGGGTGGTGGTGGTGGGTCGGCTGGGGTGGTGGTGGTGGTGGGTCGGCTATGGTGGTGGTGGTGGGTCGGCTGGGGTGGTTGTGGTGGTGGTGGGTCGGTTGTGATGGTTGTGGTGGTGTGTCGGCTGTGGTGGTGTTTTGTTTTTTTTTTACAATATATTTTCGAATGCCGAGTCTAATGCTAAATTGTATTTTTTATTAACAGGATATCGAAAGTCGGTGTTTTGACGGTGGTGGTAGCGTAATAGTTATGAAGAAACTACGTTCGTATTTCAGATTCATGAACTAGAACGCCGATCTACGTTCATATTTGACAATTAAAGAAATAATAATAATTTATAAATAAAAAACTTTGTTATGATATATACAATTCGTTTTATAAAAAAAATTGACATTTAATAATACTTATAAAAAATTGGCATTTTATAATATACACAATTCATTTCATAAAAATATGAAGTTTTTAATAATAATACTTAATAAAAAAAACATATGCACATTTTTTTTTATTAAAAATATACACAATTCATTTCATAAAAATATGAAGTTTTTAATAATAATACTTAATAAAAAAACATATGCACATTTTTTTTATTAAAAATATACACAATTCATTTCATAAAAATATAAAGTTTTTATAATACTAACACAATATTTTATAACAACATTTTATAAAAAAAAATGTAATTTTCTTAATATTTCACAACTTCCCCATACAAATACCCTATCACCCATGGCATTATAGCCTAGTGGTATCTTGGTGGTGGGATAAGACTTATGACCATTAGGTCATGGGTTTAATTCCCACAAAGGGGGTTTTCCCAGATTTATTGGGTTTACTCCTGAATTGGTGTATAGGCATTATTGCCTAGTGGAGATGGATATGATCAGGTGGTTCTGCTGGTGGCACGATGATACTCCAGTGATCCTAATTTGCCGTTCAAAAAAAAAAAAAAAAAACAAATACCCTATCAAAATAAAGTTCCTTACACCCCAATCATTTGTAATCATTGGCTGACACCCAATGATTGGCATTAATTAGATGGTAGGGGGTGTGTAAATACTTTTCAAACGTATTGGGCAATGAGGGGCGTATGGGTGGGGCCAGTTTGAGGCGTATTGGGTAATGAGGGTCATTTAGGGTTAGGGGGTGTGTAGATACTTTGGGGGGGGGGGGGGGTTGTGTGGATACCTCCACTGTTAGAAAATCCCGAATCACGACGCTACGACTTAAAATTTAGACAGATGATGACATTCGATGTTTGTTTTGTAAGTTAATGAATAACACAATATAAATGATATCTGTATATTATTTTTGTATTAAGTAGATATTAGGGGTGTGCAATAACCGAACCGTTAACTGAAACCGAACCGAAAACCGACAAAACCGAACCGAAATTAACCGAAACCGAATTAACCGAAAGTCGGTTAACGGATATTTTTTTTACCATCGGTTAACCGAAATTAACCGAACCGAACCGAATCATTTATTTCTTTATATGTTTCTAGCTTTTATACCTCTATTTAATGTATTTCATGTTTTATACTTTCATTTCATGTAATAATACCTCTATTTCGTTTATTTATACCTTAATTTCATTTATTTATAACTCCATTTTATGTATTTAAACATCTATTCATGCATTTATACCTCCATTTCATTTATTTATACATCCACTTCATGTATTTATACATCTATTTCATGTATTTATACCTCCATTACATGTATTTCTAAGCAAAAAAAAAATAGCCCTTGTTTGAATTGGTTATTAACCGAAAATTAAACGAACCGAACCGAAAACCGACAAATTAACCGAATTAACCAAACCGATTAACCGATGACTTCGGTTACGGTTATGGATATTGCTAATAACCGAACCGAATCGAACCGTGCACACCCCTAGTAGATATCATCAAAACCCAAGTTTGCCTATATACATTACTAATGTAATTTGTATACCAAAAGTCAACTTAAATTGTATTTCGTGATCATCAACACTATTGTCTATTAACTATAGGAGATTCACAGGTTTATGTTTGGTCCAACTAAATGCAATCTTTTGTGACTATATATGATACATGGATGTTTTGACTAGATATCTTTTTGTAAGAGGAATTATTGTTAGGCCATTTTAAACAAAAGTATAGGCGAGAATAGACGGCAACTGGTTTCACTGAAACGAGTGACTGATTTTGTGTAAAGTAATTCAGTTGTATATTTGGATACCTTCTAGTCTTTTCTATTTTTCCCATCTAAACTAAAATCTTTTTTTTTAAGGGTGACTTTCTATGTACAAGACCTTATCGGTCACCGGGTTCTTGTCAAAGACAATCCCCTGTCAGGCCATTGCGGACGCGATGTTCTATCGGGCCCCGGCCGCGAACGGGAACTGACCTTCGCCCGGAAACCATACTGCCCCCACACGGGTAAAGCCGCTGGGTGAAAACCGGGTTGCCCTCCGGATCGAACCATGTCTCGGTAGGAGCGATCCATCATAGGGACGTCCCCCAAATGCAGTGGGTGGGGATCGAACCCGGGTCTCCAAGGAAACCCAAAGCTCTTTCCACCACTCCACCACAAGTGGGGGATTCTTAGCAACTTTATTTTGACAATTATAATTTGTCCTTAGTTAGTAATTCTTTATATGTATTACTGACTTATGATTGATTGATTAGATTTAACGAAGTAAAAATTTATTCATTGCATCAAAAAATGTCACTAAATATCATGATTTTGATATCTCATATTCTCATTCCACTAATTCGTTGTTACTTTAGTGATTCATTAAAGGCATGGACTCCCTCTTTCTCTTATTAGTGCTGGAACGACGAAAGTGTCCACGTCATGATAGAAACTATGCACATGTACATATCTATATTCTTGTTCTATGTTTTAGGCTGATTGGTGTGATTGTGAAGGTAAAACGGCATAGAGTGTTACGTGTCTACCATGTAGATAGAGGGCTTTGCCCTTCAAAACCCAAAAACCATAGGGTGGTAGTGAAGGTTGAGGGACTTTTTTTATTTTTTGATGTATTTCTTCATCCAATCACCATCATCCACCTCCAATCATCCAATCACCATGGTTTACCTCCCAACCCCAAGTGCCCCACGCCATGTGAAGATCTTCAAGCTACTTTCCTTCCACGCCTATAAACGATGGTAATGGGGCGGTGTAGGGGGCGTGGACGGGCTTCCCCTCCCCCTATCCACGCCCCAAACCGGGTATGCTAAGGTTACTATAGTTAGTGGGTCAGTTGATTTTGCTTTGTTCCGGTACTACTTATTTAAATAGGCCTAGTTTGTTAATGATGGTTATGAATGAAAAACTAGAGATTATCTCAAAGTCTTCTTCTTGCTAATTTCTTTGAAGTTTGACTCACTGAACAGCTTATCTAAATCATATTGGTACATATCAATTGGTATTAGAGCCGTCGTGATCCACATCGATGGCCGCTCAAAAGTAACCTCGATGATCGATATTCTCAAAAATAGACCACAAGCTTCCGCCCACAAACCACCTCCCGTCGTCTCATCTACCCACTTCCGCATGCGCATTACCGCTACCATCCCTAACAACTACATCACCACTCTTTTTGGCTTCCTCACCGCCGCTAGACGTGAGCGTTTCGTAGTTCCGACTAGGGGTGTAAACAAGCCTAGAGGCTCGAGAGCTACTCGTGATCGGCTCGGTTAAAAGCTCGAACGATCCGAGCCTTAACGAGCCTTAACGAGCCCGAGCTCGAGCCTGAAATAGAGCTCGTTTTGTTATCGAGCTCGAGCCTAAAATACAAAACTTGTTTAGGCTCGCGAGCCTAAACAAGCCCATACAAAATTTTAATTTTTTAATATATAATATATTAATAATGATGATAACATTGATGAGCCGAGCTAGAGCCGAGCTTTTGCTCGTTTAAGCAATGTTGAAGTGAGCTTGAGCCGAGTTTTTAGCTCGTTTAAGGTTGTTCTCAAAATAGTTCGAGTCGAGCTCGAGCTTTGAGTTTTACTCGCGAGCCGAGCTCGAGCTCAAAGAAGTAGGCTCGAACCGAGCCGAGCTCGAGCTCGAGCTTCATAAAAACCTAACGAGCCGAGCTCGAGCCTGGTCAAGCTCGGGCTCGACTCGGCTCGTTTACACCCCTAGTTCCGACCCACAAGAACCTTGGAGCCAAACCTTTTTAAATATATATGTCGGTTTCCGGTTCTAGATTTATATAAAATATCGGTTCCGGGTTAGGATGGTTCCAACCCAGTGGTTCTAATATAAGAACCATAAGAACCGTTTGTATTTCACTTAGAATGTATAAAATTCTACAATTTATAGAAGTGGTCCAATAGATTTGTACTGCTAACGCAAAAAGTAAAACAATACTCTTATGTCTCTTCACTTTTCCTTTTTACTAGTTGTTGTAACCGATTTTACTTAAGGGGTGTTTGTCTTTTTTGTGAAAAGCTCTTCTTGACCTCTTATGTCTGCCCCACGCAGACCAAAGCACAGACGTTTGAGTCTGCAGTGTGTTTGTTTTCTTGAAGTCATTTCATTAAAAAATGTCTACGAGTCCTCTTCTTAGGGCAGATATGGACTCAAGTCTTCAAACCTCTTTTCCTCTCCTCTGCCCTATTTTCAAAACACAAATCCTCAACCCTAGCATCTTCTCTTCTCCTCCACCCCTTCTTCCTCCCAGCCGACACCTCCACATCTCCGCCTCCTGCACATCTCCGTTGTCACCTCCCCCACCTCCAAAGCCCCCCCGTCACCTCCCCCACCCCCACATTCCGCCGCCGTCACTCTCCACAGACCGTCGCTGCCCGTCACCCTTTCCTCCTCGCAGCCTCCTCCACTCTCCACAGACCGCTGCCGCCCTGCTGCCACCTCTGACATGCAGCCTGCTGCTACTTTGACCCCTGGGGTGCTGTTGAAGTTGCTTCAGCATATGAACACAGGTGTGAAAGTTGCAGGTGAACATAGATCTTTGTTGCAGGTTGTGAGTGTTGTTCTTGCTTTGGCTAGCGGTGAGTTGTTTCAGAATCAAGGGTTTTATCTTAAGGTATCTGATTCATCTCAGGCCACTTATGTTTCTTTTCCTGATGAGAATGTTGATCTTATTATGAGTGATATGATTCAATTGGGTCAGTATATACATGTTGAGAGGCTTGAATCAACCACCCTTGTTTCGATTTTTGATGTGTGCAAAATGCAACATATAAATTACATCAAATAAGGCATAAAACTAACCCTTTTTTAGTACTAATGTTGGAAAAAGTGTGTTTTTGTCTTCCTTTTGTATTTTCAGGGATAAATGAGCTTAAATGAACAAAAGAAGCAAAAATGCAGCCAAATCCAGCAATAATACAAGAAGAGGAACAAACGTGGCATGCCCGACCCCTCGACAGCATCTCCTCAAGCAAAAACAAGAGAACAGAAGGCTGAACACGCCCCGTGCTCACTGAGCATGGGGGCGTGCCCAAGTGTCTGCAGAAAAGACAAAGCTGTAGAAGCTTCTATCACCCACCACGAGGGCGTGCCCAGCGGACACGGGGCCGTGGTCAACGCAAAGATTCGCTGAATCTAGGCAAATCTTGTTAGTACAGATACGCTTCTGCACATGGGGTCGTGCCCAGCGGACACGGGGGCGTGGTCAACTAATGCAGACAAACTGCATTTAATGAAGAAAGAGAAGATGGGTGGACACGGGGCCGTGTCCGGGCTTCTGTGCAGGCTATAAATGTAACAACTCGCACTTTCGTGCGTTGTTACTACTCGTTATACTCGTTACGCCTAGCACCAGAGATTCGGATCATAATGTAACTATAACGTATATATCGCTATTCGAAGGATAATCACATATTTTCGAAATACAATATTGCTATACTATACACTATTATCACACTAACACTCACGGAGGCATTGAGTGAGGACCTATTCTACCCTCCTCAGTGGCCGTGATGTGTCGAACGTAAACGATTAACGCTAACAAAGACTCTCGGGTGAGTGCTATAACTCCAGTCGTCGTGACGATGATGACAATACGAGCGAATGGTACCCCGTCAGTCCTTGTGGCACAACTCGCAATAACGTTCACGATGACGTCGAGAGAGGACCTATACTACCCTCCTTGATGGCCGTGAAACGTCGCTTATAATCGCACACTCGAAACGGAAACCGATTGTTAAGTATCGAAACTTTGGAAAAAAGGATATGTAAATACGACCCTTAGTGATATATATACCTATATAATAATATAACTTTACTATGAAAAGCGCGTACTTCAAAATCTATCAAAACGATCGACAACGGAGAAATCCAACTCGTCGGAATGGCCATCCGGACGGATGGGCTATCCAGACGGATAGCAATCCGCACGGATGGGCTGTCCGGACGGATAGCAATCCGCGCGAATGGGCAATCCGGACCAGAACTCCCTTCTCCTCTCTGTTGCCTATAAATACCATGTCACATCACTTGAATAGTGATGTGACAGCTCCTACTCGACCAAGCACGCTCCAAGACCCTTTTCTCTCGATTCCTCGCGATTCTGGTAAGATTCCAACCTAGAAATACCATGTTGCCTATAAATACCATGTCACATCACTTGAATAGTGATGTGACAGCTCCTACTCGACCAAGCACGCTCCAAGACCCTTTTCTCTCGATTCCTCGCGATTCTGGTAAGATTCCAACCTAGAAACTTGTACTTCTACAATCTACACTAAATTCTACATCATTCTATCTTTCAAAACTCAATTTCTAACCGTGAAATCTATGGATTTGAGGCGTTTTGAGGTGATGTCACCAAGAGTTCTTATGAACTTCCAGTTGTGATCTCATCCCACCATAAACGACTCAGATCTGGGTGATTTCCACATGTTTTGGTAACAAATCTCGCCAAAATCTAAGTATTTACCCAAGGAACTGTGCGATTTCGAGTTAACCATGAAGAACCATCACGAACGGCCAGATCTGATGGAACGGGGTGATTCCCGGCCGTTAGAGCGGGTCGGAATTGACGGAACTTCAAGTGTTAGTGCGAGATTACACTGTCCCGGTAGCTCTACACGTATTCCTTCCGTTAAACACTCGAAAACAATGTTCAGAACGTGAAACAGACATGTCCACACGGCTGACATGTCCGCACGGATGACATGTCCGCACGGATAACATGTAATCCGCACGGATAACATGTAATCCGCACGGATAACATGTCATCCGGACGGATACATGTCATCCGGACGGAATACATGTCATCCGGACGAATGACGCTTATTCGAACGGATGACAATCCGCACGAACCACCACTTACTTCGCACGGATGACAATTCGGACGAGTCACCATTTATCCGCACGGATCACACATTATCCGCACGGATCACACCTCGTCCGCACGGATCACCTGTTATCCAGACGGATAACATGTCATCCGGACGGATAACATGTCATCCGGACGGATAACATGTCAATCCGCACGGATGAGCACCATTCGACCAAGTGAGTGACTTTTCAAGACTAATCTCGCTTAACCGTACATCGTTTACTCTATTCTTCAAGGATCAACACAGACGTACTCGCAACCGACTCAATCAAGTTGTGTCCTCGCTAAATACGCACTGTGAGTATATTGACCCCTTTTTAATCGAATTTTGGGTGTAACATACGTTTCTAACAAATCGAACTTATCAAACGAAATATTCAATCAATCGAATTATCACTTGCGAATAACTGTTATGCATAGATATACGTGATGCTAGTTGCATATGTGCTAGGGCTTATACTCGCGACGTCCCACCACGACTAGTATAGTACTATTGCACCCGACGGGGTCTAGTTATGCCATCGTACATTCGAGCATCGAGGACTTAGTTGGTAGTATCAGTTTTGTGAGTATATATGTCGTGTATTACGTTTATGCATGTGGAAATTCGCAGCACTTTTAATCTATTATGCTATATTTATCAAACCTGTATACTCGCCAATACTTTTGTATTGAAAAATATTTTAACGTATGTTGCAGGTTAGATCGCAGACTATATCAAATCAAGCTAGGAAGTCTAGAAACTCAACTAAAATCTAGGTTGTCGGATTTGTATTGTTCGAGAGGACAAGAAATCTGTGATAACTTATGTGATTGTATTATTTGTTAGTATGGGATAACGAATGTATTAAACATTATCGCAATATAGTTGTTATGGATTCTCTTGAGCAATCTGATTCGCCTAGTGCCGCGCCCCGATGATTCCGCCATCGGTTGGGGTGTGACAATAAATAGGGGTGCTTGGCTCACTTGCAAATCATCCCTTGGCAAACCACCTCTCTCACACTTCACCCACCCACCACCACCATCACAACCCACATCCACCACCATCATCCATCATCCATCATAGAGTGTGTGAGTAGTCTCGGGATCCAAGATTGATCGTAAGAGTTCTTGACAATCAAATTAAGGCCCTGTTTGCCTAAGTCTCTTACATCACTTGGTGAAGACAAGTGTTTAGTGTAATAATTTTTATTTTTAATCTTTTCACACTTTTTATTTGGTTATGTATTAATGACTTTAATAACTAGTTTCTTATGTTGAATGTGAGTCTTCCTTATCATTTGTCCGTGGTGTCTTGGTATTATTTTACTGTCTATATAAAATAAAATATTTTCACCATTCATATCTCCACGGTCTATATGGAGATATGTTGGCTACCTGGTCGGGGGTTAAGGGAACGGTTTGGTAAGAGTTTTGCCTTGTTCAGTGTATAGATCCTGCAAGGACCTAGGTCAACTTTAGTAGGACCTCCTTCAATACCCATCGGTATTGGATGGCGGGGGTCCGAACTCCTTGATCCCCTCATATGTAAACTACTATTAACACTTTAACCCGACTACTTAGGACTGTATCCCTGCTGACTCAGACTACTTAGCCGAGGGTAACGTCACCTTCAAAAGAGAGCCCTACCACATTATTCATTAATAACTTAATTAATTATCTTTCAATAATCCAACCCTTTAGGATTGTATCATTGCTGACTCAAACTACTGGGTTGAGGCTAACGTCACATTCAAAAGAGGGGCCTACTACAATAACTAAGATAATCTCTTAAAAAGTGCAAAAGTGCGGAAATAATCAAAGGTTACACTAAATACGAGTCAGATCCAAGTGATTCATCTTGTCTATCTGTTTTTATTTTTATTTTCAGCATTTTAGTTAGTTTTATTTTTCTCGTTTAAAAACCTTTTTCTAAACTTTTGATTTGATTAGACGTTGAGGATGAACCGGTACTAAAAGCTCTTGTGTCATTGGACGACCTCGGTATCTTACCAACACTATACTACGCTCACGATGGGTGCACTTGTGTAACACCTCGGAAATTCACGTCCTATAATAGGTTGACACGTGTCATAAAGTTTAAACGCGTGAAAGAAATATTATGGAAGGACTAAAGTTGACAAACGTGGAAAGTATGTAAATATACGTATTCTAAGTGTCAACTGTGAATAAATATATTGTATTTTAACCCTACAAGATACTCATACCTTCAAACGAATAAATCATGGATCATACGAAGCTAAAAGTGAGTGATTTCAAACTACAGGGACCAATTGTGTCAACATGTTTAATTTATACCTCTGAGTGACCTTTTGACAAACCCGAAGCTTTGTAAATATTAATTATGCTCACGAGAATACACCATAAAAATTTCATAAAGTTTCGTTAACGTATGAGAAAGATATGATCAAATTCGTGGGCGAAGCGTTAAAGCGTAAACGTCGAAAGTTAGGACTTTTCGGGTGAAAATAAAGTTACCCGGGGACTTGGCAAAGTGGGTATATGTTTTAAGGCCTTAGTAGATCGATTTTGGGGGTTTAAAGTGCAAGAAATCAGTACCTATTCGGGTTTTGAAGAGCCAAGGACTGAATCGCAAACAAAAATCAAAGTGCTGATCTGCATGTGGCTCGCGCCACGCGAGGGGACCCTCGCGTCACGCGAGGGGTGCCCAGTACCGTGAAAAATGGCTGTTTGTCTCCTAAAGCCTATATGCGCGACCTTTACCCGTTTTTCCACTTCTCCTGGCCCCTAAAACATCCCCTAAGCTCCTAGGACACCTGTTGATCGAATGTGGGCACTACTAGACCTTGTTGTCAAAGATTTATGGTGTGTGGAACCACTATATAAAGCCTTCAAGTGCAACATTCATTCACACACCATCTCCTGCATTGTGGATCATTTCTGGAGCTCAAGCTTGCTTCATAGTGATCATATCTCGTGCATAGGACCTCAGTAAGTATTCTAATCTTTCCCTAATTGCTTTTAGCTTAGTTAATTAGCTAAAAGTCAAACCGTCGTAATTACGGTTTGACTTCGAGATTAGTCACTAATGGCTCCGTCATATCTCGAAGTAGAAGTAGTTATAGGATGGTATTTATGTGGGTAATAAAACCCCAAAAGGGTTTCCCCTGATCACCATCCTAACCAGGTCAAATGTCGGGTCAAACCTTTACTTAAAAAGTCAACATAATGCTTAAAATGTCATTTATGCATAATTAGCTATCTAGAACATATATAACCTGTTTGATCATTGTTATAACTTAGTAATTAGCATAATAACATGACCAAACCTGTTCAACCCGACTATACCCTGTTTAAACCCGGTTCGGAACCGAAAGTCACATAGTTTGACTTTCACTTTGACTTTCAGTTCTGACCCGTTTAGGCATATTTTAGAAATGCCTCAGAGCTTTAATTGGACTAGGATACATGTTAGAACAACCCCCTGCGATTATACACCTTGGTTCACTAGTTATCCAATTAATATGCATGTTTCCGCTAATCGCTCATATGTTGACCGTTATGCCCTTATTACCTTAAAACGTGATTTATGAAAATGTAAAAGTGTAGAAACCTTTGTTACTGATATATAGACTTGCATGCAAAGTTTGACATCAGTTTGACTTGTAGATTAAGAGTTATGCTCATTATCGCAAAACTAATGCTTTGTGTTAATAAAATGGCGTAATTAGCGTATAGCCTAGTTAAACATACTTTTTGGTATCAAATCTTTTACCCACTGATGTAATATATTATTTTGGGATTTTTAAAGATTTTTAATTAATTTTAGGCTGAGCATAACTCATAGTCGTAGGCTTAATTCGGTAATTGTCGGTTTTGCCCTTACGGGCCATAAAATGAGTTTTACACATCTAAACGACTCCAAACCTTTTGCTACTGATTAGTTATGATAAATAAATTATTTTAAGCCTTCTGGAAATATAAAAATATCAGATTTAAGTATCGAACCCGGTAATGGCCTTTAATCGCCTTAATTAGCGTTTTTAACGCATAGTATGTTTTAAAATCATTTTGGACATACCCGGGTTGATACCTACTGATATAAGAGGCAAATTATAATATTTTAACAGTAAGCAAAGGTTGGTAAACTCAGACTTCAGTTTTGAGCTTTTCGGCTTATGTGAAATTACCAAAATACCCCTACGGGGCCTAGTTTGGTTAAAAATGATAAGTTTCACATACATGCTTTAACCTACTAATGTAACTTAGCAAATTGAGTATATTTACTAATTACATCAGACCTGTAACTCAGATTGCCACTTAAAACCTTTTATAAACTTTTAAATGACCAAACTACCCCTACGGGGCCTAGTTTGTGTTAAACACATTTCGGGCATAACGAAAGACACCTTACTGATGTCACAACATATTTGAGACATAATTAACTTAGGAAACCTGTATATAGCTCTCATGACTACCCGTCACGCTTATTACGCGTACGGTTCGGTTTATGTAACAAGTTTACATAAATTAGCCGAAACGGGTCAAACCTTAACGGTTTTATCTCAAAATCCAGAATGTGAATAATAAACCCATATTTAACAAGTCTCCAAACTTGTCGGGTCTGAATCACATTCTATCCGGTCTTCGCTTAATCGTGCGTACGAACCGTATCTTGAAACTAGCCGGTCTAAGCTTAAGCTTAATAAAAGACCCGTTAGGATTCTAATAGGTTATATTAAACCTTCGTTCCAGATTAGGAGAAACAGTAAAAGCTACGTGCATTCTGCTTATTGTGATTTATACTTGCATCAGGTAAATACTTTTAACTTATTTTCCCTATACGGGCTTGGGTTACGGTATATAGCATACCGCTTGATCGAGCATCAAATCTCCACGCTTAGTGGGTAGTTGAATAATTTGATCGGCTCGTTTTAAACAGTCTTGTTTACTTTACAGCCTTTGGGGGGTTAATGACCATGTCCCGGATATCCCTGGCATCATCTTACGAGATGGCCACAACCTGAGCACGGGGTGTAGGCGTCCTCCCGTGTATAACTCACTTAAAGTGGTGTGTCTATTGATCTTTAACCCGGATTTGATTCGGGCTACTGAACGCATAAGTAACATGTAATTCGTTCACAAGATTATAATATTAAATAATTCTCCCAAGTTAAATAAAATGATTTATGCCACGTGCATCCAAACCAATTTTCAATCATTTTCCAAAATGAGTCAGTTGAATGTATTTACCAGTGTAAACTGACGTATTTTCCCAAAAAGACTGAGTGCAGGTACTAAGCGAAATTGGCTGGATTGTCTCCTAAGCATCAATAAAAGTCTCGCAAGCTTAGGATGCCAGAAGTCTGTTGAACCATTAAATGTTATTTTGTTTCGATCCTACTGTGGATAAACACCGGATATTGTGACTTTGATTACAATAAATAAATTCGGTTGTATCTTATTTTAAATTGCTTCTGCTGTGCATTATTATATTGTGTTGTTTGACTATTACGTTGCCAACCACGTCACGATACTCCCCCACCGGGCCCACCGGTGACACGTGGAAATCGGAGTGTGACAGGTTGGTATCAGAGCCAACACTGAGTGAATTAAACACTAGCCTTTTGTGTTTAATCTCAGTTACACAATTGCACATATCTAAACCTTCGAGTCTAGACTTATAACTTAGGACAAATTCCACCTTTTCGGTAGTTGTTTTGTCCTTTAAATTTTATATTTTTGTTATTGTTATCTCATGCTTTATTGACAGGTATAACAAGGATGCCTCCTAGATTCTTCCGAACACGAGGACGTGGAAAGGGGCCAGTTACCGCCCCCAACGATCATGAAGCTGGACCTTCACGAAGGCGAGCTCCGTCCAACACCGAGAGTGACGACCCTCGGGAAAACCGAAGAAACCAGTACGAGCCGGCCAGACGATCGGTTTCGCATGCTTCCACACCGCCTGCTCTAAATCCTTATGAACCTAATAACCCTCAACCGTCTTACATACCACTACAGAGATCCCTATCTCATCATTCATATGGAGACCCTACACCTGTTTTTAGGGGACAGTTTAACCCAGTTGGGTTCATACCAGAGCCCGTGGGTTTTAACCCACTGGGTCCGGAGGACCACTTTTCAGGAGATCACGCCGACTATATGGACGAGGATACGGACCCCGTCATGCCGGCGAGTGGTACTCCAAACCATCCGATCGAAATCTCCGACGGATCGTCCTTCCACGGATCACCCTATGGTGGTCCAGATAGTTTCCAAGCTCTCTTTGACCAACACCAGTGGTACTATACACCTTCGCACCACTCGTCATCTCATCAGCAGCACTCGTCGTCTCATGGGCAGCAGCAGCCGCAGCCGCATCATCAAGATTCATCCGAGGATCACCGATTTGTGGCAGTTACGCCACCACCGCCGCCGCCACCAGTACAGCCGGCACCTCCTCAACCGCCAAGGCGTAGGAGAACCGGTGCCCGCATGTCGGTACGACCGGGGGGCTTCAATTTTAGTTCCCCGCGTCAGTCAAGTGCTAGCCACTACCCGCCGCACCAGGGGGACCCACAAATGGGCGGACCCTCCAACCCAGCGATGCTTCAGCCACCGCCAATGGGTTTTGACAACCCGATACCAGCATATACGAGTGGCATGGGATACAACCCGTTTGAACCCCCAACGCATCACAACTATGGATACGCGGAGGCTGATCCGTACATGATACCAGCGAACTATAACACCCAAGGACCCTATGGGGATCCATGGGAGGTGAGTTACCCGACTCAGGGATACACTATACCTCCTAGACCCATTATCAGGACGCAATCGCAGCCACCACGGTTTTCTCCCCCAGAAAGGGAGGAAATTCTTCATAGGTTGGAGCAGGTTGAACGGGAGGCTCACGAAGATCGTAGGGAAAGACAGACGTTCTTCCAAGGGTTGGTTAGTTTGATCAAGGGAAAGAACAAGAAGGATCGTTGAATCCTTCCACAGTTATTTTCTCCTGTATTTACTGTTGGGCCCCTGCGTGGGTGTATTTGGTATGTTGTTTTGAGCCGCTGCGTGGGCATGCTTGTTTGTTTTAACCCCTACGTGGGTGTGTGGTTTGAATAAGTCCCTGCGTGGACTATTATATTATGTAGTCCCTGCGTGGACATGTGTGATATTTAGCCCTGCGTGGGCATGTGTGTTATTTAACCCCTGCGAGGGTAAGTTTGAGTTTGGAAGACCCGTTTAGGGCAAATGTGTAGTATTCTAACTGAAATAAATGGAATGTTGTTTTTATAAATTTCATGGTTGCCATTCTGTGCATAAATATTTACAAATGAAATAAATAAATTAAAATCATTCCTTTTAAATTAATCTGCCTATGTAATTATTTAATTAAGGATCTTATAGTGTGAAACCTAGCCTCGTGTCAAATATAAGACCGGGCCAAAATGGTAAGACCTGTTTAAAAGATTCAAATCCCTGTTAACATCTTAAAACATGTTAACACTCCTGGCAGAAGTGATTCGTTAAAATCACATGTCATTTTATATATATAAGGATTCTTTAGAAGATTCCAAACCCAGTTTAATGATCTCTAAATCCTGGGTCTACATCATCAATTAAGATGATCATATTTTACCATACTTGGTAATATGATGCCTACGGGCCCCGCTCACTTTTATATGAGCCAAAAGACAGTGGTAGCTATGACTCCCTGTCTGATAAGGGTAATGAACTAGGTCCAAACCTTAGAAGTCTTGATTCTCTGAAATCATAGCTTATAATTTAAATTGTCCATGTGACCAAGCCGTATGTGCTAATATATATTGTTATTGTTTATGTTTAGGATAAATTTTAATTAAAATCCTAAATTAATACGATTAATAAGTTAACCACATGTGGTCTCTGTTACCATGGTTAACGAGTTACCCTAAGGGGTAATTCCATAATAAACTCCCAAATGAAATATTGTTCTTGTTTTCTGCAACAGTTCAATTCAAATGGCTGAATCAAATGAAATCAATAGCCATCCAGTGGAGCCAAATGTGAACGCCCAGATTACGTTAACGGGTGCCGAGTTAAAAGCGATCATAGACGGCGCTGTTACTCAGGCTTTGGATAGACAGTATGAGGAATACAGTGGTACTCGAAGTAGGACCCACTCTACATCACGTTCAAAGCCCAGGACACATTCTGAGGCTCATGACAAGCCTCCTCCCAAAAAGAATGGACCCAAGAAAGATGGTGATGACCGTCAGTCCACCAACCATCAAAGTGTCCCATCTCAGCAATTAATACTGCATCAAGGACCCCGTAACAAGGGTTGCACTTATAAGTACTTCGTGTCTTGTAAACCCAGGGATTTTACTGGGGAAAAAGGGGCCGTCGATTGTATGACATGGCTGGACGAGATGGACACGGTGGTAGATATCAGCGGGTGCGCTGAGAGGGATGTAGTTAAGTTTGTGTCACAGTCATTCAAGGGTGAAGCGTTGGCTTGGTGGAGATCTCTGATGGAGGCCTCCGGAAAGATCCCGTTGTATAGCATGTCGTGGGATCAATTCATTGCCCTGATCAAGGATAATTTCTGCCCTCAACATGAGGTGGAAAAGATAGAATATGACTTTCTATCGTTGGTGATGAAGAACCTCGACTGTCAAGCTTACCTGACAAGCTTCAATACGCTGTCCCGGTTGGTTCCCTACCTGGTAACCCCGGAGCCAAAAAGAATCGCTCGCTTTATTGGTGGTTTAGAACCCGAGATCAAGGCCAGTGTAAAAGCTTCTCGGCCAGTCACCTTCAGGTCTGTAACTGACCTTTCCTTATCCCTCACTCTGGATGCGGTCCGACAGAGATCGCTGAGGAATAAGGAGTCCGAGAAGAGGAAGCGTGAAGATGATGGTTCGCGAAGGTCGAATAAGAAACACCGTGGGAACGGTGATAACAAGAAGGGATCTGAGTCGAGGAAGGATGGGCATAAGTCTGATGAGAAGCCCAAGTGTAAAATTTGCAAGAAGCAGCACTATGGAAAGTGCAGACTGGAGTCGAGCTCTCAGACTCAGTCAAAATCCTTTGCTTGTGGAATTTGCAAGTCCACGGATCATAAAACCCTGGATTGCAAAAAGATGAAAGACGCAACGTGTTACCGTTGCAATGAGAAGGGGCACATCAAGACCAATTGCCCAAAATACAACAAGAAGCCTGAGGAGGCTAAGAAGACTAATGCCAGAGTCTTCAGAATGGACGCGAAAGAAGCTGTGCAAGACGATAATGTCATAACAGGTACATTCCTTGTAAATGATGTCTTTGCAAGAGTACTTTTTGATTCAGGCGCAGATAAGTCTTTCGTAGATCATAAGTTTTGTAAATTGTTGAATTTACCTGTCAAAACCTTAAACGCAAACTATGAGGTAGAGTTAGCAGATGGTAGGAATGAAACCGTCTCTACTGTGTTAGATGGATGTGTTATGTCCATTAAGAACCATTCTTTTCCTCTGTCTCTACTTCCGTTTAAATTGGCTGGTTTTGACATAGTTCTGGGTATGGACTGGTTATCTCATAACCAGGCCCAAATTGTCTGTAACCAGAAACAAGTGGTAATAAAGACTCCGTCTGGTGAACCACTTACCATTCGGGGAGATACCCAGTATGGGCTGCCTGAGCAGGTGACTATGCTCAAGGCTTCCAAATGTTTGAAGAAGGGGTGTGTCATTTACATGGCGCAAGTGATTATTGATGAGCCCAAACCGAAGTTAGAAGACATCCCTGTCATCTCTGAATACCCAGAAGTGTTTCCTGAAGATCTACCTGGTTTACCACCAGATAGACAAGTTGAATTTAGGATTGATATCATCCCAGGAGCGGCACCAGTTGCTAGAGCACCATACAGATTGGCACCCACCGAAATGAAGGAATTACGGACGCAGCTAGATGAATTGCTGGCTAAGGGTTTCATTCGACCTAGTTCATCTCCTTGGGGAGCGCCAATCCTGTGTGTCAAGAAGAAGGATGGGTCGATGCATCTGTGCATCGACTATCGCGAGCTTAATAAAGTCACGATCAAGAATAGATATCCATTGCCCAGAATCGACGATTTGTTCGATCAGCTTCAAGGGGCAAGTTACTTCTCAAAGATTGATTTAAGGTCAGGCTACCATCAATTGAAGGTCAAGGATGAAGACGTGCATAAGACTGCATTTAGGACTCGTTACGGTCACTACGAGTTCCTAGTGATGCCTTTTGGGCTCACTAATGCACCAGCCGCGTTCATGGATCTCATGAATCGCGTCTGCAAGCCTTACTTAGATAAATTTGTTATCGTCTTCATCGATGACATCCTTATTTATTCTAAGAATCAAGCTGACCACGAGAAACACCTTCGATGTATTCTCGAACTTTTACACCAAGAGAAGCTCTATGCCAAATTCTCTAAATGTGAATTTTGGCTACGAGAAGTCCAATTCCTTGGACACGTGGTCAGTGAGTGTGGTATCCAGGTGGATCCCGCTAAAGTTGAAGCCGTAATGAACTGGCAAGAGCCAAAGATGCCTACGGAGATTCGTAGCTTCCTGGGATTGGCAGGATACTACAGGCGTTTCATTGAAAATTTTTCAAGAATTGCTGCACCCCTAACTTCCTTGACCAAGAAGAAAGTAAAGTTCGTTTGGGGCCCTAAGCAGCAAGAGTCCTTCGATGTTTTGAAACAAAAGTTGAGCAACGCTCCTGTGCTTACCTTACCTGAAGGCGCTGAAGAATTTGTAGTTTATTGTGATGCATCACACACTGGCATGGGGTGTGTGCTTATGCAAAAAGGCAAGGTGATTGCCTATGCATCACGACAGTTAAAGGTGCACGAAAAGAATTACACCACCCATGACTTGGAATTGGGTGCCGTTGTGTTCGCACTAAAACTGTGGAGGCATTATCTTTATGGAATCAAGTTTGTGATCTATTCTGATCACAAGAGCCTCCAGCATCTGTTTAATCAGAAAGAATTAAATATGAGGCAACACCGTTGGATGGAAACTTTAAATGATTATGATTGTGAAATCAAATACCATCCCGGCAAAGCGAATGTAGTCGCTGACGCCTTGAGCAGAAAGGAAAGGGTAAAACCCATTCGAATCAATGCCAAGCGCATGGAAATAAAGAACAGTTTGATAGAAAGGGTGTTAGCTGCACAGAAGGAAGCTGTGTTGGAAGGTAACTATCCTAATGAGAAGTTAGGAGTAACTGAGGAGCAGTTAACTCTTAGCAAGGACGGAATTCTGCGATTAAATGGACGAATATGGGTTCCAATTTTCGGAGGACTTCGTGATGTAATCCTCCAAGAAGCCCATAGTTCCAAATATTCCGTTCATCCTGGTGCGGATAAAATGTATCAGGATTTAAAGGCAAATTATTGGTGGATAGGCTTGAAAAATTCTGTAGCCGCCCATGTAGCAAAATGCTTGACATGTGCGCAAGTCAAAGCCGAGCATCAAAAGCCGTCAGGCTTGCTACAACAGCCTGAACTCCCTACATGGAAGTGGGAGATGGTAACTATGGATTTCATTACCAAGTTACCCAAGACAAGGAAAGGCAATGATACAATATGGGTTATAGTTGACAGACTGACTAAGTCAGCTCATTTTCTACCCATCAAGGAGACTTATAGCTCCGACATGCTAGCCCAGTTATACGTTGATAAGATTGTAGCCCTACACGGCATACCTGTAGCTATTATCTCTGACCGGGATACTAGGTACACGTCACATTTCTGGAAGAGTTTCCAACAATCTTTGGGCACACGTTTGAATTTTAGTACGGCTTATCATCCCCAGACTGACGGTCAGAGTGAGCGTACTATTCAAACGTTGGAAGACATGCTTCGTGCATGTGCGATCGATTTGGGTGGTAGCTGGGATAAGAACCTACCATTGATCGAATTCTCCTACAACAATAGCTACCATACCAGCATCAAAGTTGCGCCTTTTGAGGCATTATACGGTAGAAAGTGTAGATCGCCAGTTTGTTGGGCGGAAGTTGGAGAAGTCCAGTTATCAGGACCAGAGATCGTGTTCGAAACAACGGACAAGATTGTCCAGATTCGTAACAATCTCCAAGATGCCCGGAATAGGCAGAAGAGTTACGCGGATCCAAACCGCAAGGATTTTCACTTCGAAGTAGGTGACAAAGTCCTACTTAAAGTGTCACCCTGGAAAGGAGTGATGCGGTTTGGTAAGAAAGGAAAACTAAGCCCGAGATACATAGGACCTTTCGAGGTTATCGAACGTGTCGGGTCAGTTGCCTATAAGTTGAACTTACCAGAAGAGCTAAGTGGAATTCACAATGTGTTCCACATCTGCAATCTAAAGAAATGTTCCGCGGACGAATCACATGTCATGCCACATACAGATGTGGAGATAGACGCGAGCTTAAAATTTGTTGAAAAACCTTTGTCGATTGAAGATCGACAGGTAAGGAAACTTCGAAGGAAACATATACCTTTTGTAAAGGTCAAATGGGATGCCCATAGAGGTCCCGAATACACGTGGGAGGTTGAATCCACGATGAAAGAAAAGTACCCTTACTTATTTCAGTAAATCTCGGGCCGAGATTTATTTTAAGGGGGTGAGGATGTAACACCTCAGAAATTCACGTCCTATAATAGGTTGACACGTGTCATAAAGTTTAAACGCGTGAAAGAAATATTATGGAAGGACTAAAGTTGACAAACGTGGAAAGTATGTAAATATACGTATTCTAAGTGTCAACTGTGAATAAATATATTGTATTTTAACCCTACAAGATACTCATACCTTCAAACGAATAAATCATGGATCATACGAAGCTAAAAGTGAGTGATTTCAAACTACAGGGACCAATTGTGTCAACATGTTTAATTTATACCTTTGAGTGACCTTTTGACAAACCCGAAGCTTTGTAAATATTAATTATGCTCACGAGAATACACCATAAAAATTTCATAAAGTTTCGTTAACGTATGAGAAAGATATGATCAAATTCGTGGGCGAAGCGTTAAAGCGTAAACGTCGAAAGTTAGGACTTTTCGGGTGAAAATAAAGTTACCCGGGGACTTGGCAAAGTGGGTATATGTTTTAAGGCCTTAGTAGATCGATTGTGGGGGTTTAAAGTGCAAGAAATCAGTACCTATTCGGGTTTTGAAGAGCCAAGGACTGAATCGCAAACAAAAATCAAAGTGCTGATCTGCATGTGGCTCGCGCCACGCGAGGGGACCCTCGC